>JAUZND010006542.1:0-31192 GCA_034780555.1 Coelogynopora nodosa
TATGTCCGTCAACGAACAGACACAACAAAAAGAAAAATATGCCAGTCTCTTCAAATTGGACGAGCTTCAAACAAAGTCTTCCTCTCACAACAGATAAGTAATGACCAACAAACAATTGCTGTCACTGATCGCGGAAATTCTGAATTAACCCTCCAGTTCACGGGTACTTTCAAAAATTGCACGTTCAATATTAACAAATCATAGATATCCGTATGGAAATGACTGACATATGTTTATTTTATTTTTGTATTATGTGTAACACTGTTTTACTTATTATCATGTTCGGTTCATTTTTGCCGTACATAAATGTCATCATTCATGTATCGCAAAATTTTAATTATACGTTAATTGCTAATTAATGATTTTTTTTCGATATCATTGTTATACAACAATTTGAATTTTCGATATTAACAATAAAAAATTATATAAAAAAATTATCAACCATAATGATAAAATTGTACTATTTTATCTAAATAACCTCAAGATTTTGAATGTACCATCACAATTCTCATAAATTTTAACAATACCAACGGAAAAAAACGGTAATAATTTTTTTCAAATTTGAATTCATAAATTTTGCAGATATATATTTCAAATCATACTACAGATAACCACAAATTGGTAAATCGGTAACTCAAAGCTACACGACACTAAGGAAAAGCAAGAGAGTTATGGTCATTTGTATGTCTATGTCCGACATTACTGTACAGTTCTGACAAGAATTCTGAAAATACGTCATCTACAACCAGTATATATTGTCCTGGTTTAAATGATTACAGTGTGATGGTTAATACGGTTACGGTAACATTGACATACCATGCCAGCCGGAGATGTCTTGGTCCAAGGAAGCAGGTCGCTGCAAATTCGTCATGAGTGAGGTTGTCGACCGGCAGACCTATATAGATCTCCACACATTATTCAACTTAAAAGCCTAGTCGTAAATGATAATAAAGTCCCAATGGCAATGTCCCAGCCATATGGCAATGACTGCTTACTTATAATTTTTTTGAGACATGGTTATAGCAAGTATTTGTTGTGCTTTTCTAATGGTTTTTTTCATGGAAATTGAATGACACGTCAATTAACCCCACCTTTTGAAGCTTGACAATATCTCATCCAACGACGTCCAAAACTTTAAACTGCAAACCAACATTATCTTATGAGTCTTCGTGGAAAATTAATCAATAATTTTTAGCCATATAAGTATAATAAAAGGCATGTCCTAATTTAAATTATTTTTTTATAAACTAAATTTTTTTTTAATGTAGTCTATTTATAATTATTTTTTAATGCATTCTATTTATCATAAAAAAATTTAAAATATAATTTTAATCATATTATTCAATTATAATCTATATAGATTCTACTAAGAAGTACTTCATTGTCAATTCTTGTTTGCCCATACTTTAGGATGTGACGGATCCGTTTCCTTGCATTCGGCCAAAGGGGCGTGGTTTCCAGGTTTATGTTGATGTGCAAAGGCTGTTGCACGTCCCCAATCTTGAAGCCACTGTCGCGATATGCTGGGCATTCTGGTCGTTCTGGCTATGTATTGAACATACAGTACGACCAGAATGCCAACTATATGCTATGCAACTGTTTGAGAATTGTGTATTTAAATTAAGCGATAACATACCCACAAAGTTGTTAATTTATTAAATAAAACGAAGTAAGATTTTTACATTTGAACATTTATAAACATTGTTAATATTGATTGTTAATATTTATTTATATATTTTATTTATTTATATTATTGTAATATCTTTATTTATTAATAATATTTATTTATCAATAGTATTTATGTATATAAACAAATACATAGGATTTTGGAATATATTTTTCTTTCTTTTTATCTATGCACTCCTCTCATTTAGGGATGACAAAAAATTCAATTTTTTTAAAACACAATTTTGCATCTATCGTTTTCAAAGTAGTTAATATTTTTAAAACACCCTTTCCGCTGCAACAACCACCGTAAAGGGTGGTTGTTATAGTTAAATAACCCTTTTTGCCTAAACCACTTTTTTAAACCACCCTTTTTAGTGTGGTTGAAAGTGGTGTTATGTACCACCCTAAAAGGAAGGGTGCTTCTCAGGAACAACGCCTACACCCCTTTTTGGCGTATCATTGTTTTGTTTGCCATGCTAATCTTGTAACTGTGACTAATCAAAATGATTAATTATTTTTTAAAGATTGTGCAATAAAAAATATATTTTATGTAAATAAAAATGCAGCAAATTTCAGGATAATAACTTACTCCAACTCTAAAATATGACAATAGTTAGTGTATCCCGCAATTCATTTGTCCCGCGTCAATGTCACATTCAACATGTGAGTTTGCAAGCAGCATAGTAGGAACCATACGGTAAGGTCTCATTGTATCTATGTTTTGTTATAGCTGTGAAAGCTGTGTTGTTATAGTTATGTATATATATTTACAATATATAGATATAACACACAAGAATGTTTTACGTTGAACAATTACATATGTAAACAAGTGGTTACTTCCCTCGCGTGTGATCTTATCCAAACTTTCACCCGTGATACGTCCTGCGGTAAATAGAATAGGATTTCCAAATGTGGAGGTAATGTATTTTAAATACCCGGTTTATTGTCAAATGTGTTCATGTGTTGCTTGCAGTTTAGAGCACTATATGCAAAAGTTGTTTTCGTTGTAGTTTTTCATAAGTATACATTTGTAGTCTATTTATATTAATAATCGAATATTAAATTGAATTAAACTTCACTGTGAAAATCATGAATTACTAAGAATTATTAAATTAGAATTGTTATGAACAAATTTTTTGAAGTTAGAAAATTAGTAATATTTAAAATAACTAAACAAGGAAATACAAATTATAAATATATATGCATATTATAAAGATACTTTCAGGTAACATTTAATTATTCTCGAAAAAAGGTTTTCGAGAGGATAATAAAGTAATCGTAAGATATTTTCCAGGTGATTGGATGTTAGTCAATAAAAGATTCTGCCGTTCATCCTATATAGCGCTGCAACCAATTCTAGTATTTCCATTTTTTCCTTTATATAGAATAATTCCTATGGTTTAATTACTTATTTTTCTTCAAGGTTTATAAAACACATTGATATTTTTCACTTTTTCAGATCATCTTTAATTAGAAATAATCTAATTAATATCAGTTTCCGTAAAGTTAATAATAATTAATTTTTTTTCATATAGTTAAAGGCTTAGTTTTTTTACGACTAGATTCCTTATTTACAAATTTTTGTTTGAGGATATTGCATTTCATTTTCTTAGATTTCATCTTTATGCTGATTAATTATCTTTATAAATTAGAATGGTTAGAATATTTTGAACAGCATAATCCCAGCAAGTGAAATCTGTTTATTAAAAAAAATACAGAAATAAGTATAGTATTTATGATTTTTAAAGAAAGCGTAATGCTTATTAAAAGATAACATGAAGATAATCGCATTTAACTCAAAATATTGGATTAAAAAGAACATCCTTTGTAGCTCTAACAAAGAAAATGTTTTCTTTCGCTTGCTTTGATTTTAATTCAAAAGGAAGACGAAAGGACTAAATGTGTCATGAATAAATGTTACTAATCCTATTTCTACTGAGCGCGGCGAGACGCGACGCAATGAAACTGAAGTTTAAATTATTCAATTATTAATATTATTATATATCTCCATAATAACTGACGAGACATCCTTTATACACCAGGGTGTCCCATAAGTCACGCACCATAGGATATTTCCACTTTAACATTAATGTCAAGGTAAATCGATTATATTATTATAAATCGTTGTTATACCTATGTTATAGTTAGGCTTAGATGGTGAGTTAGGCTTACTAATTAGAATGCAACAGCGTAGTGTGTTATACACTATACAATATACACTATCTTCATATATTTGGATAATCTTAAGATGGCTAAATTAATAAAGGATGAAAATGTACAATTAGTTTTATTGTGTGGTGTTAAAGGTGCTAGTAATAGATCGGTTGCAGCTGTATTTAACGCAAAATATCCAGAAAGAAATCATCCAGTCAATCAATCAACAGTAGGAAGGTTGCTGAAGCGCTTCCGCGAAAATGGATCAGTACTAGAACGTCAACGAGATGGACGACCAAGAAATGTGCAAAGAGCATGCATTACTCCATCTCAGAAATGTTTAGATGTTGAAGGTCGCCAATTTGAACATTTGTTTTAAAGTTTTTTTCTTCTAAAGTTAACATTTAGACTTATATATTTTATAGTACAATATTATATATTTAATAGTACTTTAAATTTTTTTAATGTCCTATGGTGCGTGACTTATGGGACACCCTGTATATATATTTATATTTTTATATAGACCCGAATATATATTTATTAATTACAAATGTTTGTTGTTTCTTAATTTTTCTGAAGGAGTTTTATTTTTTAATTGAACTTTTACTAGCCGTTCCATCAATTCATATATATATATATATATAGTATATTAGCAACGTCATTTGATGATAATTATTGCTATTTTATATTTTCGAATATTACAACTTTATATATTACCTCCAATCCGGTACAATGAATGTATAATTAGCGTGAACATGGGCGCTGTTTAATATTGTATTTTGTGAATTATATAATATATGTACATATAAGTCTTATATTGTATAAATTGCATAAGTTATCAACTGACGCATGTCGATATTTTTATTGGTAGAACTGTAACACATGTTTTTTTTTCTTTTCAAAAACTAGAACTATATATTTAAAATCCAATGTCGGGGTATTATCTTCGGGGAGTAATTGGTATGGGGTAGGGGTAGTAAGGGGGGGGGGGCGGGGTAATGGGGGGTAGTTCTACCCACATGCATATTTAAAAAAATAGTACCAAATTGTAAAAGTTAATAATATGCGCTTTGAATTTACTGAACAAAATATATTGGCTGTTCTTTGACAATCATTTTATTACTGCAGACTTTTCGGATTATGACGCAATCGATCGCTGTTTAGTAATGTTTTAAATATTTTAAATGAAAATAAGACAATATGTACAATAACAAAAGTATATAAGCAGGGCCGGCGCAACAGGGGGGCCGGGGTGGCACGTGCACCCCCGGGCCGTTCTATATTGACATTTTTTTATATAGGTAATATAGTTATATAGCCAGTGAGTTATATTTCCGAATACATTTTGGTCATGGTAAATTTGCTAAAAATCGTAATTTTCGCAGTGTATGTTGCGAAAATTTTGACTGGCTGCACTATTCGACTGAAAATGATGCTGCATATTGTTATACGTGTTTGGAATGTAAAGCTGCGAAAGATACTAATGAAGATGCATTTACATAGACTGGTTTTAGAAATTGGAAAAAGGCTTTAAGATCTTATAGGCAGCATGAAATGAGTGAATATCACAAATTGGCGATTGAGCAGACATTAAATAAGTCAGACGTTGCAGAATTATTAAACAAACAACACAAGGATGAAAAATGTAAACATAGCCGTATGCTTCTGAAAATTTTACAAACTTTACAATTTTTGTCACGCCAAGGACTAGCCTTAAGAGAAGATGACGACGAGAAAGGTAGTCATTTTATTCAAGCTCTCTTACTCCTTGATAAGGAGGATCCATCGATTTCAGAATGGCTTACGAAGAAGCAATTAAAATACACTTCCCACGAGATTCAAAATGAATTATTGCGAATTATGAGTCACCAAATACTTCGCAACATCATATCAACCTGCATTTTTAAGTCTACCTACTTCACAATACTTGCAGATAAGTGCACAGATGTAAATAACCATGAACAATTTACTATTTGTATTAGATGGATTGACGATGAACTCACACCTCATGAGGACTTTTTGAGTCTTTATCAGGTAGATAACATAACATCTGAAACTTAATTCAGTGCACTTATGGATGTCATTCAGAGACTCAATCTTAGCATAAAAAAGAAATGCAGAGGTCAGTGCTTCGATGGCGCTTCGAACATGGCTAGTAGTAAAAGTGGGGTTGCAAAAAAATCAAGGATATCGAACCTCGTGCTATTTTCAGTCATTTTTACGGTCATTCCTTGAACTTGGTTGTTTCAGATTTCATATAAGGATATTCCTATGTTTTATAGAGATACACTGGATACATGTTTCGAAATCACAAAACTATTTAAGTTCTCTCCCAAACGGGAAGCAATATTTGAAAAATTGAAACAAGAATTCCAACCTGATAGCCCGGGAATACGGCAATTAAGTTCTACAAGATGGACTGTCAAAGGAGATAGTTTCAAGAGTATAGATAAAAACTACACTGTCCTAATGCAGTCATGTGAGAAATGCTTAGAACAGAAAGGATTAGGAATCGGAAATAAAAGCCAGATTGAATGGCATAAAAGCCCAAATGGAAAAGTTTTCATTTTTATTAGGATTGCTGCTTTCTCAAATCATTTTTCAGCATGCAGATAATTTGAGTCGTACACTACAATCACAAAGTGTATCATCATCCGAAGGCCAACAAGTTGCCGAAATGGTTGTAAAGACACTACAAACACTTTGCAATGAGCAATCATACAATCTGTTTAGGGAAAAAGTGAATAAAGCTTCAAGAGATTATGAAACTGAAGAACCAAAACTACCACGCAAACGTAAAATGCCACAGCGTTTTCAAATGGGCAATGACGATGGCCATTTCCAACAAAACGCTCAATCTCATTATAGACAATTATACTTTCAGGTTATTGATAGTACCATATATAGTCTGCATCAAATCTCGATTTGACCAGGAAACATACAAAATCCTAAAGCACACCGAAAATCTTCTCTTAAATGCAAGTAATAATAAAAGCTACGATGAAAAAATGAAAATCGTCACAGAATTTTACAAAGATGACTAGGATAAAGAAAAAAATGGCCACACAACTGCAACTCCTGCCAATCCTATCAATCCTATTTGAGGAAGCAGTAAACATTTGCCTGTTGAAAACTAAGTTTATGCAATTACCAACGGCACAGAAGGTACTGTTTGACGAAATAACAACATTATGGAAACTGTTGATGTGCATCCCGGCCACCAATGCTGCTTACGAGAGATCGTTTTCTACCATGCGCAGAATTAAATCCTATTTGAGAAATAGTATGGGTCAAGAGCGACTAAATCATTTGATGATGCTAAATGTTCATAAGGACGAAACATACGATTTAAATCTTGAAACTGTTGCAAACGATTTCATAAATAGTAAAGTACAAAGAAACAGCTACTTTTCCACATTCTTGTCATAACTTTTGCATCTAGTGTTTTGAACATTAAATACTAGACTGCAGTCAATATTAATAATACTTACTATTACATATATAATTGACATTTAGGTATTACCTTGCATTCCATCTCACATAGAATATGTACATAAAATTACATACAAAATCACATAAATTAATAACAAAGGTTTTTTTTGTGTTATATAATTGATTCTGTATAGCTAGCTACACTTAAAATTGGGTAGATTTTTCTTCCAAAAATCACACAATCACTTTTTTGGGCCGCTTAAAAACGTATATTAAAAATTATATATATATATATATATAATGTATAAAATATATGATATATATAATGTATAAAATATATAATATATAATATATATAATGCATAAAATATATGATATATATGATATATATATAATGTATAAAATATAAAATAAAGGTTAAATATTAATGACGTCATCAGAATATTTATTTAAATAGTTTATTATTGAAAATTACTTATCAGTAATAGGCCTAAATATATAAATTGAACTATGTATTATAGTTATATTATATTTAAGGGATAACATTTTAAGGTAGATCCATCAAATATTTTAAAGATTAATATTTTTTGTTAAAATTATGTTATCACTACTAAGTTCTCTATAGAGGTTTTTGATCAGTTTATTTTAAGCACAATTATTTGATATAATAGGAAATATTGTTTAAAGAGCACAGCAATTCCAATAATTCTAAGTGTCAAAGTCATATAATAATAAGATAAATTAATATTACAACAGTATTTTTTTAATATTAATTATTGAATATTCCTGCAATAAATAGTTATAGAAGTTAATTTGATTATCAAACGTAAAATCGCTTTGAAGTATAGTCAGTCAAAACTATTTTCAGAACATCTGTAAGATCGGGAAAGTGTTATTTCTGGTTCCTAAAAACTCTAAATATTTGTAAAGTAAAATAATCCCACAGAAGTTTATTTGGTTCATATATATATACCATCACTTTAGAACAGTACTGAAGTTCTGAACGTCTAGCCCAATGCAATGTGTCAGAAGTTCAAAATATTATATTATGTAATTATATAATATATTATATATTTTATATATATTATATATTATATAATTATTTATTCCAAAGTATACTTCTTTTAGAATATGTTTTTGAAATCTATACTGAAGATATTGAATGTGTCTTTCTGACAAGCTATAAAAAGTTAAACTATGTTTATAATTTGTTAAAAAGTATTATTATTGTGTAGACTTGCGATTAAATCTCATAGAAGTCGTCAATAACTGTTTGCACGGTCTTTTTTAAAATCACTAATTTTAGGTTTTCGTCTTGACACCGTGGAGTATCCATATGAGATATGACCAGCAATTTGAATTCCAAAATCCTCTTATATGCTCCAAATTTAAAGTCTGTATAGCTCATTTAGAAATGCTTTTTTTATGGTGGATATTCTGTTGTTCATCGTCCACATAATAGATAGACATACACACACACCTATGCGCAACATAGTATGTTGTTTTATTATTATAGATTTGTGTGTTATGAATATGATATTAAACTTCAAAAAGTTATTCATACAGTATCCGATTTGGTAAATACTCATGTAAAAGTTATAAATTAATATTATATATTTTCCAAACCTACTTGTTTATAAATATTGGTTCAGAAAATTAAATTTTGATAATTTTATATTTATCATTTTATTATTTAATTAAAAATTATAATTGATTAAAAGTGCATGTTAAATAAATGTTTAGTTATCATAATTCCGAAGGGACGTCATATATAAATTAGGGAGAAATGCCTAAATCGAAGTTCTCTGAACTAATACATTTAATTAATTTATTTAAAACAAACAATATTGTTAATATTTCGCGCAGATAATACAACCAAAGAAAATGTACAAATTTACAAATTATTCATTTTTTATTGAAAACTACAAAATATTATTTGATTTCTTTCAGATTGATTAAATGAGATACATTTATTGTGTTATGAATATTTGCAACAGCCATTAATATAAAGAATTATGATGTTTTTATAGTCTTTAATTATTCTAATGTATAAAGAGTTGTTTGTCAGTTTTTATAATTCATTAATATAAATGAAATATAAACTGCCGAAAAATACAATTTATCAAACGAAATGTAATGTACAGGGTGGCCGTAAAGTAACCGTCGAAATGAAGCATAACAGTTTATTTAAGAGAACAAAGATATTATTATTATACAAAAATTACAATCAGTCCTCAAAGTGTCCGCCATTAGCTCCTACACACTTTTGAATTCTTCCTGGAACCGATCTACAAATCCTTTGATATAAAGTAGGATCAAAAATATGGAAAGCTTCGACAATTCGTTGCCTTAGCTTGAGAACATAATTATACCTGTTAACGTGACCATCTAAAGAAAAGTTTGCCTCTTCAGTCAACATGATACTGTCAACTAACTCAGGATCTTCTGCTAATTGGCTGAACTGTTCACAAAATTCTAACCTGCGATCCCCATCGTCTTAATTCAGCTGTTGAAAAAGCCTTGTCTCCAGACCTTTAATCCAAGTTCTTTAATTATCTTTTGAATACTGGTCCTACGAATACCCGTTTCTGCACTAACACTTTGTTGTGATGTTCTCGGTCGAGCTTGTAGTGTGACACTTAAAGTTTCCTTGTTAACATCAGAGACTCCAGAACATGGCCGTCCACCTCTTGACTGATCCTTAACCGATCTAGTGTTTTCAAATTTATTCACGAAATCTTTGACGGTGTGCCAACAAACAGTCTTGTTAAAGTTTGTCTAGAAATCTCGTATTACATCAGACACAACTCCTCACCTGTGCTATAGTACGTTTTCACACAATAAATACGTTCATTAACTGTTAATCTATAGGCATTTCACAATACTGATTTTCACTGAACAACTAATCAATACAAAAATTACGCTATTGAGATTTGAATTTTAAGGATATATTTGAATCAGTCAATATGTGGACTAACTGTAATTCTTGTATAATAATAATATCTTTGTTCTTTTAAATAAACGGTTACGCTTCATTTCGACGTTACTTTACGGCCACCGGCTCTGTATTTCTACACTCAATAACACTGCTGTACCTCCAGTCTTCAAACATTAAAAAATCTATCGTTAGCTTCTACATATCGTGTTTTATTTGGATTTCTAAAATTATTTGATAACATAAATTGAAAATAGTTTTTCACATTAATCATATTTAAATATTAGTAAAACGAATATGTATTTTATTCTGTACGTAAATAATGGTAAATGACATAGAACAAATTATTTAATATTTATATACATACTTTTTACGCAATTTAAATAATTGTTCAACTATAAATAACTAAAATATTGTATATGTTTAAAAAGCAAAACTAATTTACTAAATGTTAAAAGATAAGATAAGTATATAACTCTTATAATAATAAATAACCAAAAGTTATTATTAATATTCAGTAAAAAGAAGGAATTTATAAACCTTCGTGAACTTTGGGGTAAGGGGTTTGCCTACTTTTTTGAAAACCACCAGACATACGAATAAATATTGTAGACCTAGTGAGCAAATTTGTTTTGTTAATTTTATTCTTTTTTATTTTGGCATACATTTTCAAGACGTAATCGAACGATAAAAATGTTCTATGTGCCATTTTTTCAAAAAGTTAATTTTTTAATAACAAAAGTAGACCTATTGAGGTTTTTAAAAATCAATTAAACTAGTAAACGTGATTATTTGTCAGAAGTATTTGTCACATTTTCAAAACAAAATATTTTTTAATATAGATGAGTTCAACAGCCAATGAGAACAGTATGGTCATTTGGTATTTATTTATAAAGTCTTTGTCATTTTGAAATTTACTATATGTTGTTTATATACAAGGAATTTACCTAAATTTATAATATTTTAAAAATATTAATAAAAATTAAATAAAATAAATAAACTTTTGTAAATCTAATATTGTTGTAACGTCATTATATATATTTGTACCATATCACATACCCCATTTTTAAATCTCATCAACGGTGTCTCCATAAATGTATAATATCATTAATTTCTATTATCGAAAACAACTTCACACTTTTCAACTTTACATTATACGATTAGTTTAGAAAATATGGCAAACTTTGTACTGGGACAATATTTTGTAAAATAAAAATTTAAAAAGTAATTATTATGCATACACCAATTTGATGTCGAATTATTCACAATACACCATTTATTAAAGGCGAACTAACTGTTGATATAAAAACATAAAACTTACACAAGCCCGATTCTATAAAATTAACATTTACATGTGTAAATTACAAGTATATGGCATTAGATTTCCAAACATTTTACAATCTAATACAGTGAAAAATGTAAAATAAATATGCGAATAATGCATGTATCCACTACCACATTGATTTTTACTTTATTCAAAAATACTATAATGCTAATCTTGGTTCGAAACATACAATAGACATTATATGACGTTTACAATGTTATATATAGTTACTGTTACATATATCATGTAAATGTGTTTGCGCAAATATTTCACACAGGATATCCATTGTTTAAGCCCCATATAGTCGGTAGTACTGCTTGATAGTGAGATCTGAAACATTTGTAGAATATTAAATCATTACGATTCTTTTTATATATATTTTTTGTGCTAGAATTGATTTACTTTATCTGAGTTAGTAAGACAACCAATTATATTATAGCGACGGTCTTGTGCCTCCCGTCTATAATAATTTTTGATTTATGTGACTATAAAATGTTTTAGTTTGACTATGTTATTTTAAATATACATATACCTAATTGTATAATTGTCATCCTGAAATAGTGGTCAATCTATACTATTATTTTTTAAAACTAAATCGATGTTAAGACATTTAAAACCAAATTGTTTTGCATTAAAATAATTTTGTTCATTTTTCAACTGCTACTTCTACTTTACTTTATTCATACTACTAATTAAAAAACATAATTAATAATTTTATTAATTTTTTATTTTAAAATGTTTAACCACTTTTGAAAGGATAATATTAACTGAATAATGTTATATATATTTGATTGAATATCAAATAAACTTTAAATTTATGTTTGTCAACTATTAAACATATATAATTACTAGCTAAATACAAATTTCTCACTGTGTCACATAGAACAAAATAGTATATGATTATAAACGTTAAATTGTTTAATCAATTAAATTAATGTGTATTATCCACTGAATAAATTAATTAGTTGCAAGAATTAAAATAACATTATTTAATAGATTAAGTAAAAAAATATATATCACAATAAAAAAAAAATTTCGCCTTGTCAATGACTCACCCTTATAATTTGTATATATAAACTTTTTGAATATAAAAACAAATCTCAGAAAATCTATAACATTATACTAAAAAAAATTAAAAAACATTATATAGTTTAAAATTATAGTGTACATGACATGTCATTTTAAATCACATCAATTAATTTTGTAAATAGATAGTAGATTAATTTATAAGTTTTAGCTTTTGTTTTAACCGCCTAATAATATTGACAACCTTCATTATTACCTCCCTGCATGATCCTCACCATGCCCACTTATATGTTTGCTCTTGGTGATTCGAATTTTGTAATATTTGTATTCTTCAAAGATGTACTAACCTGTGTTTATCTTTTTTTTAAACAATTTACACAACGATTTGTTAGCATACATAAACTGCCAATTTGTTTGTATTATTAATTTATCGTTGAAATAACTTATTAACAGTTTTGAGGATTAATAAAAAAGAAAATATAACTTACCAACGTATTTTCTATCAAATGTAAAAGCTCCATACCGGCGACTATATCTGAAAAATAAAATAGTTTACTACTTCATTGCTTTATCCAAAGTTAATCTAAATATTCTGACAATACTAACATAATTAAATATCTATTTAAATTATATGTTTCAATCATTTTAATCACTTTAGTTAAGGTTCTTTTGTCTGAATAGAAATTATTATTGAAAATTCGAAAACATAAATATTTTAAAACATATGGATATAGATCTCACTTTCTGCAGTAAACCAGGTTGTTCTTGAAAGGGTTTATTTGATCATTGAATTTGACCGCCTGTGCTATTCGATACATTACATAGACTCCCCTTCCTTTGCGACCAAAGTTCTGAGTTGCCGTCCAACAGATTGGACTGTCCTACAAGAAAAAGAGAGTCAAACAAAATAATTGCTGAAAATACAATTGTATCACGTCATGATATTTTAGGCACTGCTTTAGTTAACATTTTTATTGTACTATTCGACAAGTCACAATTCACGCGCTAAACAATTTATATAATGATATAAAATAGTAAGATACTGCAGTGGGAGCATAGCCAGTCTTAATTGCAGGTAGTTTGTTAGTTTAACCAGAACAAAAAATTCTTCATCAATATTTAATATTAATCTTTAAAAATGTATTTTTCGCAATGAAAACACTGCATTAATATATTGTATTTTTAATTATTTTTATGATAACGTAGTAATTACGCTGTGTTCCATTTTTAATTAAAAATATAATGCTTAAAAAAATCTCTTAAAGTTTTGTGGCCATTTCCGCCATAAAATATCAAAAAGAAAAAAAGCAGTCGGCATAATACGACTGCATATTTTCGTGAATTTAGTATATATTTTAAGAGAATACGATTAAAAATATACATTAATTAAACTGCAGAATAAACTGAGAAATATCTTCTACCGAATTTTGTTACAGTAATTTTTTGCACTAACTGTTTTGCCAGTAAAGATTTGAATCAATTTCAATTTTATTAAAGCACATACTTACCGATGTGTAGACTTTGTAGCCCCAACACGGCCGGGTTAGAACGCAGTCGACGGGACACTTTATGCTGGAAAAAATAAGTGAAAAAGACCAATGGAAAAATGAAAACATTTTCTGGATAAAATTTAATTCAGATCAAATAGTTTTATTACAACAAGTCTTAAATAAATTTATATATAATTTTCTGTGTCACATTCTGTAATTATACAATTAACAATCAATTATGAAGTTAAAAAAATCATTTATAATGAATCCACACTTTTATCGCAGCAAATAAATTCTATAACATACAAGCTAATAAAAGAAATGTAACATCAAATTTATATATGTAACAGTGTAAAACTGATTGAATATGTAATACAAAAGTTTTATATAAATCAAAAAAATAAAATCTAATCAAAATTAAAAATTAATAGTTTAAAAAGTTTATTGCATCTTTTGAAAGTTTAGAATGTAAAATTTTCAAATATTAAAATGATAAAATGTATCTATAAACAATGTTAAATAATTTGTGTTTATAATAATTCTAAAAAGCGTAAACGTCAGTTAAAAGCCAATTAAAACCAGACACATTATGTAGTCACTCACTAAATTCGATGTTTATACCTTCAAACAATAAGCATTATTTATTAAAACTATTTTATTACAAAATAAAATTGCTGTATCCTAATCAGATGAAAGAATTTCTTCTAATTCAAAAGTAACCCATTTATAAAAAATACGCAACTCACTGAATTGGAGTGTTGAACGGAAGTTGATCAAATCTTTTATTGTCTTCAACCTTTTCATCACATCGTGAAATATACTTCATATCTGAAAATAGATTTTACGAATATCAATATTACTCAAATTAAAAAAAAACACTTCATATTGTACTGTATATTAATAGCCCCTGTTTACATTTCATGCTTCATAACATTAACAGTAACAGAAAATTAAATATAACCATAACAACAGTTAGTTCCTTATTCATATGACTAAATAAATATAATATCGTCAGAAAAATAAAAAAATAAGTTGTCTCATATATGTGAATAATATATATACATATAATTTTTTCAAATATATATTTTTCTGTACATATTGACAATTCATGAGAAAATTGACGATACACCCAAGATACACCTGATTGTTATGTATATGAAATTATTTAAAGGATGTCGACTGTTATTTATATCATGAATGTTTCAAATGATCAGAAAGTAAATTATTATATATAGCAAGTATTAGATTTTAAATAATGACAAGTTTAGTAATCAATTATGAATTAGTCAATTTAATAATATATTCAATTTGAGTATCTTTAAATTGTTTTTTTTAATATTTGAAAATCGTTATTAAATTATTATTAATTCGTTTTATTGTGATATACAGAAGCTATCCAAAAAACTAGTCTGATCATTGAAATCCTATTATCAGTTATAATATCAGTCATCACATAGATATCGAGATATAAAATTATTTATTTAAGATATAAAGACAATTTAATTAAGAAATAAGTTATTAAAAAGTATATTTGAATATGACATTATAACTATTATAAAATATCAATTAATTTCATTTAATATTATTATCGATAATTATCCATGTAAGATTTTATATATTTATTTATTACATTCGTATAATGGATATAAAACTTCATTTAAGAATACAAAAGAAAATAATACCTGATAAACGGGACTATGAGCCAAAATTCTACTGAATTTAGATATCATATTTTTTTATAACTTTATAATTTGGAGATAAGCTCCCTAAACGTAGACAATAAAGATACATTAAACGAAACATACAAAGTTAACGTATATATGATAACCACTATACATTGTAGTAAGTAGGCCTAAGTTAATAAATTCACAGATTCATGTATTGCATTAATCTTATGCGCATTTCATAAAGGTTTAAATGAGAAATACAGGTACAACATATGTAATATATGTTTAACAATCAACCAAGTGTAAAATTTTAATTAAGCAGCGGATTCAATTATATTAAATACAATATTTTAATTACATTAAAGAACAATATGATATTAGCATTTATGCATTAATGTATTAAATAATTATTAAAAATTACTAAAGTGAAACTTACTAAGTACCACATGTGAAAATATTCATGAAATTTACTAAGTACCACGTCATGTGGAAGTGTTCATAAAACTTACTAGGATATGTACATGTGTGTAAGATAGTAGCCCGGATGCTAGGTCGTTTATTATTTCCATAGTAAAGATATATTTTTAGATATTTGATAGGAGCTGGATCAAAGAAGATTGCTCGAAAGTCATGACTTGTCACGAAGTTTGGTTTGAATTTCTAAAAAGAAGAGAATTGTTTTCTTATGAAATTTCGAGACATATACTGCATGTAACACGGATACATATTTTAATTTTTTTATATTTTCATGTATTTCTTGGTGCACGAAAAAATAATCTTTTTCACTTTATTTGTACCATTTGTTTTCTTGGACTATATCATTAGTAATTGAGATGTTCTTTCTGAGACAATAAAAAACATGAATAAACACGCACTTATAATTTAGGATGTTTTTAACTCTAATAGCAGGCGGAAAAAATGATATTATGTTTTTCACCCATGATGAATACAATAACATATTAAATCTTTTTAGTATATGCTAGCATCCTTCTAACTGAATTATTCAAAGATCCTTTTCAAACCCCTTTAACAAAGACCCATGGAGATATTTTATTAGAATAATTCAGATTACAAAATTGTGTACTAGTTATGTAAAAGAAAAACCGCAATAAAATGTTTAGTTTTATTACACTTAATACAAAAGATCCGATTATACCTTCTTGATGAATGGTAAAAGCTTGGAATTTTTGTATTAATTGTAATAAACTTTAAATTGTATTGTGGTTTTTCTTTTGCACTTCTCACAAGTAAACATTAGTTGTCTTTATTTATAAACGTGTACTATTTATATTTATGAAATACTACTGCTTGAAAACGTCTGTAATAATCACAATATAAATGAAATAGTTAGTATCATGGATAATTTATAAAGTCCACAAAGGTAAATCTTTAAAAATTAATTGTTTTGTCTATTTTATTTATCGTTTTACATTCTATGAATAATAAATATAACAGGAAAATTTGTAATTTTGAAAGGAGTTTGTTACTTATTTACCAACTTGTGTGAATATATTTGATCTTTTTTCATCAACATCTCTGAAATATACATTTTTTATTTCTTGTACATAAAAATTTAGCAACGGCATAATTTAATCATTTGAGAACAGTTTTTAAATTAGTGTTTATATTCCATTTTGTATTAAGCTATCAACAAAAGTATTTCCAGTTCTTTCTCCAAAATATTATTAAAAAATAATGACAACTGCTAAAAAAACATACGAATAACGCTTAAAATCAATAACAGTACTACTCACAAAGTCGCCGGTGTTTGAATCAGCTATCAGACGATATTTCATCTTTTTGTCAGTGCGCCAATAAATTTTTATCGCTTCGACAAAATCATCGCCCGCATCGTGACGACTTCCTAAAAATATGCCGCATGCGCTTTTTGGTTCTCCTGGTAGTTCAATCTGAAATAATTACAACGAAAAGATTTTAAAATTATGCGTATGTTTATCATATAGTTATAAATGGAAACACACGGTTTGGGGGGCATTGAAGTAATGCATGGCTTTGTATAAGTTGGTTATACAAATAATCAGCTAAATGGGAATTTATAACATAAACCATAAAGCGTCAAAAATAACATTGACATTAAAAAGCGAAAACCCTACTATTAGATTTTTATCAAGAGCGATATCGTTGATAAAATGCATATAATAAATATATTAAAAAATTGTGTTTTAGAACAAGAAAGCAGTTATAAACGAGTTATTCTTGTCAAAAATAACTAATTCATTGAAATTATTGGGCATTTCTTGATTTCTATGTTAACTTTATATCTCTTTACCTCTTTAAAGATTTTTTTAATATTTTTTGTGCAGTCGTGTTTATGCCTTTCGAATTAAACTCAATTTGGAATAGTGTAGTTTTTCTTTGCAATTTATTAATAATAATTTTTTTGTATTCATGATATATACAGAAATACGATAGTAGTACCTAGTATGCAAAGGACCACTATAACTTGCAAATATTCTGGTGAATTGACGGGGTAATGTCTATTACTCATAAGGTCCAAATTAACCCTTATCGGGGCGTTAAACACTTAACTGATACAGTTTTCTATCAGAGACGAAAGTATTTAACACTCTGAACATCCAAGTAATTGTAAGTAATGAAGGAATGAATTGAATTGGTGACATTTTTATTCTAAAATCCTGCATTGTTAAATTAATGCTTTCCTTTGTACTATATACTAAAGGTGGTAATTTTCCATCTTTAAAGTGTATTGTTTACCATCAGTCGACTATTATGACAATAAGGAATTATATTAAAATATTTCTTACGCTTTGTGAAATGGCTATGAAAAACAATATGTCTGAAATTTATATTTTGTACGCATCTTGTAAAAAAACGTACTAGAAAAATCAAAAAATTCTCAATATACAAGATCTACAATAATCTATACAATTATCCACAATTATCCACAATTATCCACAATTATCCACAATTATCCACAATTATCCACAATTATCCACAATTATCCACATATATCCACAATGATATACAATTATCCACAATTATCCACAATTATCCACAATTATCCACAATTATCGATAATTATCCACAATTATCCACAATGATCGATAATCATCCACAATGATATACAATGATCGACAATTATCCACAATTATCCACAATTACCGACAATGTTCGACAATTATCCACAATGATTCAATGATTCACTTAAATTCATTAACTCATTAACTCATTAAATGTATACTGTATTCTTAGTAAGATATTACTAAATCCATTTTGTCATTTCCATTCATGATAATAATTGTTTATATGAGTTAACTAATGTGTGCGATAAATAAATAATTAACTATTTAATAATAAATTAAGTATTTCACATATTTAAACATTTATTGAGGTAATTTTTACGAAAGTATCGTTATGTTCAAGTAAAATGAACATATGAAAAACTCATTTAACAAAAATAAAACGCCATTTTAATTCAATTTCTATATAAATTTATTATAAATTTCATTTACCTACTAATTTCATTTACTACTGTTCAGCTGAAAAGATAATTTAAAAATAACATATAAATAATAAAAAGATGGTGCTTGGGACCTAAGAAATAGTTATTTTTATACTTTTACTTATTATAAGTAATACTATTTTTAAACTTATCACCACCCAACGGTCAAATTATCGAAACATTAAGATCAATTTATTCATATAGTCAGGATATGTTGAACCAATAAAACTCTATAAATACTTTGTTACTATTCAAGTGAATTAGCATAATTGTAACTAAATTTACCTCAACAGGAGCATATTTCCCTGGTGGTTTTCCATCAAGCGCCCCTTTTAACAAGAACCCCTTTCCTGTAAGAATATTAGTTTGGTCGGGCCCATACATGGCATCATTAAAATGCCATGATTGGGGCGCTGAGACATTTAGCGTAACTTCCGGGAAATCATAGGCTTTTGACAAAAGAAAGAAGCAAATTTAAGAGTATGCTATAATAATAATTATATCATTATATAATAAATAATATATAATTATAATATATAATGTTGAAACAATAAAAACAATGAAAATCACGAAAATAAAGAAAAGCAATGGAATTATATGTATATATGATTTTTTAAATGAATAGTAATGAAAATAAAATAATAAATAAATAAATGAAGGAACAAATGAAATGTGTGAAATACATAAATTTATAATAAAAATGTAAAATTAAGAAAATGCATATTAATATCACCAAAAAAAGATCTAATGTCATAATATCATATGAAATTATATATATTTTTTTTAATGTTTATTTTCTAAGGCATCGACATCTCTGTAAACGACTAAGTTTTGTTTGTTTGACTATTTGGTTATTACGTTATCGTCTTTATGGAGTTAATAATTGCAATAAAAAAGAGAATTAATATTGCAAATAAAAAATACTTTCTAATACGAATTTTAAGACTGCCTTTTCCACGCATATTATTCCATACATTCATCCCCATATTTTTATTGAGTACGTTATAGTTCACAGAGAACATTTTGGCGTCAACATATAGATCTCAACATATCTAAGATAATGTTTTTTTCCAAAGTCGATATTTAACCTACTTTTGAAGTTAGGTATGATAAATTTCTATTTTAGCCACCGATTCATCTTTACAGTCATTCTTAGATTCACTTCGGAAACGAAATATTGCACTGAGGCAAATTTTGAGTCATTTTTGGGAGGCAAATTTTGGGTCTCGATGTATCTAAGATGAAGTTTTCGGCGATAGTCCATATTTGACCTACTTTTGGAGCTACGACCTATCTTTATATTTTAAATTTATCAATAGATGACTCATCTATACAGATTCATCTACATATTCACCCACATATTTACTTTAGAAACGGAATATCGTACAGACAAATTTGGTGTCAAAATTTATTTATTGTAAGGACCGCGCCACAATATTTTAATTGAGGGGCGAACTTTATGAAGGGCACAAAACTTTTAACTTATTTCATAAACTTAGAACAAAAAAATAAAATGGGTACAGTGTAGTATGTATTTGTATATAACATAGAACAACCTAACACTCAAAGGTTTTAGAAAAATATAAATATAATAGTAAATATTTACAGACACGATTTGAACAATAATTGTATGGTACATTCTGATATGTATTGTGTAAATAAGGTAGGTATCAGAAATAATAGCAGCCAATTCTCCGTGAAAATAATAGTAAAATAAACCCGTAATGTTAAAAAAAAATCGACGTTTCGGTCTCAACCAGATAATCTTGTTAACATCATAATATTATTCAGTATTAATCTAACATTAATTAATCCCAACATTTTGATAATGGTCTCTGGTTGAGACTGAAACTTCGAATTTTATTTAATAAATTATTTTACTAACATTGTGGGTTTATTCTTCTAAGGTAGGTATGTCTCAATTGTACAAAATTAAATAAATATTACTTAATTTATTTATACTACAAATAATCCTATTTCCTAAGCGGTATACATGACATCTGATAAAATGTTACATCCATTTGAAATATCTTTCACGGCTAAATTAAGACAATGCTCTTCACAATGAATAGCAAAGACTTTTGGATGAATATTCTTAAATCCCAGACATGTTACTTGCAACATCTTAGCACTGTCCTCGGCAGTTGGACATAGATAGTTAGAAGCGAATAAGTACATCTTGAATAGCTCGTGTAATGACGGATTCTCCAATATTTGAAATGTGATAAAATTCTAGAAAATCTTCATGACAGTGTAGATTATTGACAACCCATCGGAGACATATACTGAGCTATTCTTTATTCAGTATATTCGTACATTCAGCTATTTTTGAAAGATATTGTGGTCGAATTTCATTTAAAATGTTTCGCATTACATTGTTTACAGTCAATAAGCAAATTTCGTCCTGATTATCATGACTCATGTATTTTTCACCCCTTGGTTATTCCATACATTTCAGCAAAGCAGGATCTTCTTTAACACACAATTTCAACAAATTCACAAAGTTCGATTCATTGCCTTAAAAACTGCTTAAACGACTTAAAAACTGCAAACATTCAATAATTATAAAAAGCAGTTTTGATTTTTATTCAATTGAATTTTACCACATGTACTTAAAACTTTTCTATTGTCTTTTGTTTTTGAAATAACGAACTCTTGTTCAACAGCTATTTGGTGGCAAGTTGATGACTGGCGTGATTGAAACTTATATATTACTTTCTTCCAATTAACAAAACCGTCACTTAAGAACACATCATCTTTGTATTTTGCAAACCTCATATTTTCTTTAATATTTTGTTTCTTGCATAGACAACAATACACACAATCCTTTTCGTCTGAATAATCAAGCCACGTCAATGTAGTATATCAAATATTTGTGATTTGTGAAAGTGAATATCAAATGTAGGCTTCGGAAAGTTAAAATTAATTGGTTGATGAGGTTGAGAGAATTCAATAGATTGTAGGTTGGCATTTTTAGGAATAGAATCGGGGACAGAGACCTGATTCTCTCAGTCAGCCAGGGCTTCGTCAGCATCTAATGATAGACTCTCTTGTGTAGTTGCTATATCAGTTGTCACAATTCCATCTTCCTGCGAAGTAGAGACATCATGAGTGATTGATGCAAGGTTATCTCGAGCAGTAGGAATAATAGCCTTTGAAACCTCTTCTCCTATTGGAGTTGACACGTCATCAGCCAATGATATGGGAGCTGTTTGTGCTATGTGGAGCTATGTGGTGCTATTTCTAGCAGAGACATATTAAAATAATGGCCTCATCTGTTTCGCCTTATCTAAGATGAAGCTTTCTACAATAGTCCATATTTGTCATACTTTTGTAACCATGACCTGTTTTCTATTTTAGTTTCAATATATTGTTATGACGAATAACTTTGGCGAAGTGTGTTAGATTTGTAACAAAACTATAAAACCTAAAATATAAAACATATACAAAATATAAAATATAAATTTGCTTCATTTGTTTTTTTTAATGGTATACCAATCAAAATTAAGATATTAAAACTTTTATTATATGTATGTCTTTTATATAACTCATAAAACCAGACTAAATATATTAACATAAAAGTATAAAAATTTAATTCTTATTTTTATATGGAGATTTTCATAATACAATAGATCGATTTCCAAAATTAAACAAGTCACAAGAGACAAATAAAATTAATAGACAAATTATATTATGCATTTGTCATAAATATAATAAATAACTATAGAAAAATAGTTTTATTACTTTCTAGAAGATTGAGGCATGCTTTAAATATATTCAAAATACAATAACTGAAACCAACAGTTTTATTACAAATTTACATTTTATTACATTTTATTATATTTAAACAATATTTTGTCGATTTTCAATTTTTAATGATTAACCAGAATATTTTAAATTTGTAGAGATGAGAGATAACTATTTTATTAATTTTACTGTATAATACAGTAAACATCAACAAAGTACATTTTCGATGTACTTCTATACATATTTTGCATTTATGAATGATAGTAATTATAGTATAGGAGAAACATCATTTCAGGCTACTTGCTGCTAAACATGTAATATTAAATGCAGATTGGTACTAATTTTAGAAACTAAACTGTGGAATGTGTTTTTAGAAATATCGGAAATATGGAATTTCCGAAATTTATTAATCTGAATAGAGAAGTTGTAATCTGAGTAGAGAGGTATATGTTAATGTTTGACCAATGCGTTTTCTGTATACGCTTAGTAAATTAGTTTGTAATAGTATAATTGTTGTGATAGATATATTCATAGAAATTTATATATTTCCAAATATTAAAGCGCTTTTACAATAATATAGAAAAGAAAAGTAACAGTATAGTTATTATTTTTTTAATATAATTATATATATATATATATAAATATATCAGCAGTACACAATTAGCAGTACAAAATCTTTCTGACAAAATTTAGACAAATTTAAATTAGTTTAAAACTTTTTTAATGTTTTGTGTTAACATTTAGTTATTTTATAGCATGGTAATGGTTCTAAATTAATTTAATAATAAATCAATATTTTTGGTGCGGACGACAATTTTTGAATTTTATAGTTTCCTGTTCATGCTAATATTTCAAGAGCGTACTATTTTTTCTATTTTAGTTGACATAAATCTGGAAATCCATTGATGGATTGTTGTATTTAAGATTTAATTTAATAAAAGCAATGACTTACTTTATTGAAAATATTATGAACAATAAACTGTAACAATAAAATCTCGCTTGACTCATTATACAAACTTGAGTGAAGATGAAGTTTTGCTAATGCATTTCTTTTATTTAGCGATAGATTAAATTAATTGTTCCAATTATTGTATATTTATATGAAATGCGTAATCTGCTAACATGGTCGGTTTATTTGTTTATTTCAAAATTTGCACTTACTAGTTGGAACAATACCGACAGTATGTTTCAGATCGATGTGTTTCTTGATTAGGGTATGCATCCTTCCCCATATACGATAATCACGTGCTCGAACATCTGAAAATAAAATTAATATCGCGGTTTTATTTACCTCAGGCAATCTTCTCAAAATTGCATTAACAATTGTCAAGCGTTCCCGTTAGTCCAGTAGTCCCTTTGATCTAAGAGTCTCGGTGGGCCAGACAAATTTCCGATGAATCAATAAATGAATTTAAACTTTTTGTTTGTACAAATGTATTTTATCAAGTCTGATATTGTAATAATCTGAGATTGCATGATAAGAAAACATATAAACACTACTTAAATAACATATTATCTGGCATATCGGAAACTACTGTACAGAGGAACTATTGGATCTATGTGAATTACCTAATTAAAATACAACAACATTTGTTCGATTAAATTGTTAAATATTGTCAGCCTTTTTATAAATATTAATTTATTAATTTAGTTATCTGAAAATAATTTAACTTTTTTTCTTAAGCTTCTTATAACGTCAGTTTCATTAATTTTTATCATTTCAAATGTCTATTCAATCAATTAAACTAAATCAAACTAAATTTTAAAAACATATATTAATAAACGAATTTATACTACAATTTAAATAATCACTGTGATGTTAATAGAATTCAAATCAAAATTTCGAGATTAGTAATTTAACAGGAATAATGTAGTAGATAGCTATTATATAATTCATTTTTTGCTTTTTGTGTGATTTAGGTATATAATTAATTATATATCTATAGCAGTAAAAATTTAAATTACATATATGTAATGAATAAATAAGTTTAATTAAGCCTTGTTTCCATATATACATAATAATTGTATTTTTAGAGTATTTTAAGAAACATTTAATGCAAAGCAATAATAATTGAACATTGGTAATAAACTAATTTCTTTATACATTATAATTTATAATTTCATTGGTAAAATATTAGAAGATTATATTATTTTATTTACAATCATGTATTTATCTAAAAATTGAATATTTATCGAATATTTAAATCCAGCATTTTATGAACAATAAAGATATTTATTGGTGATATATTTTCTGAATAGAGGAATAGGCCGTGTAAAAAATACAATAAAATACTTAAATTTAATGTTCATATGATTTTCAATTACGACTAAATAAATGAAGACTTATAAAATTACGACTTAATAAAATCTTATTAACATCTAAAGGAATAAATGTAATTCGTGAGTATACAATAGAATAATTCTTACCATTTAGCGTGATCCCAATAAATAATAGTGCGAAAATGTAGAACTGCATTGTAAAAGATGAAAATAGAGTTAAAGGACCACTTCTATAATTAATTGAATTGATGCAAAAAGTTTCACGTCAAATACAAGTGATTATTAACACCTACACTTCATAAGTAGAAATATCCTAGAAGCAAAAATTGGTTAATTAACAAGACTGGTGGAGAAATTTATGGTTGCAACAGATGCTCTGTTAGTACTCAAATGTGTATATCCATTTTTAGTTGGTGTCCCAAGTAAGTTATAATTAACTGTAGATAATTTTCCTCTCGAAAAGTAATATGCCTTACAGTTAGGTCCCTTGCAGATATTGTGTACTTGCACAAATCAATAAAAATATATTGATGTCTCGAAACCCATAATTCACACAAGTTTTGAAACCGGAAGTAGAATTTTTACATAATCCAATTTCGCAGTATTGAAACCAAATATGTTGAAATGTATCGCAGATAATAATATTATTGTATCTCAACTGTGTTTTAATCTGCTAGATTCCTTTTATGACTTCCAGTTTTCCTTTTTGATCGATTCTCTACCTTAACTTATTCTTCTAAACCTTTTATTGATTTCCCTTGAGTGCCTATTTTTTCATATCAATCCACCCAAAATATAGGTAATTTAATAATAACTTAATAAATTTAGTTGTTTCATTTATCATTAACAAGTAATCTTGAATAATAAAACAATGTTAAATTATACAAATAGTGTACAAATTCTTTATTTAATGATAAATCATTTTTTAAATATTTTTTAAAATATCACAACAATTAAGAGAGATTAAAAACCAGTTTATTGCGGTCATTCAACAAATAATATTCTAATACTTCAAATATATTCATTAGGTTTTGCATCGGTTAATAAAAAAATAGATTATGTGTACTTATCTATAAAGTAAACATCCATCGAAATTATTTCAAACCTTTTATAATGACCTGCCTAATGCTTTTTTTATTATATATTGTTAGGTAATGCGATCTTGAAGAGACATCTATTTTTATAAGTGTTACTTTCTTCAGTTTTATGTACATCTTTATGTATATATTTTACTTTTAGTAATGTTTTAAGAGAAATAACCAATTGGAATTTACTTTTAGTTGTTCAATGTATTTAACAACACTTAAATTAAGTAACAACTGACATTTTATGGGATATACGTTCTTCTCGCATATCATAAAATTATTTTATTTCAATATGAGTATTTTTTTATTCATCTCAATTAAACATGATCTCATTTAACTCGATACTGTTTAAAATGACAGTAGTATATCATAAAATGTATACAAATTAAAGCGAATAAAACGATATAGTAATTTTTGTTTTGGAACATGGTATAACAAGAATAACAACAAAACATGTCTGGAATAAAAAAATGATATATCTGTTCTAATGTTCAGCACTGGAATCTTGACTAGTTGTGAAGTGACCAGAAGAATAAGCCGATTGTCTATCATTGTGTAAAGTAGTTTTGAAACCCTTTGAAGTACTGGAAACCTGAACCTGAAGTTCTTCAAGCTGTCGTTGTAATCGTGTTAGTTGTGCTGCGTTTCGTTTCTGAAAATAAATGTATATATTGAAATTAAACATATATATAATAAAATATTTAAAATTGTTTGTTGTTTACGATTTTTAACTTGGATTAAAATAATTTTAGTGTATAACAATTAATTTGTTAGATATAATTATGAAGAATTAGCAATAATGTGCACTAATTATTTTATTGGAAGAAAGGATGGTGACTAAAATATTTGAAAACTTAATCTAAAAAAGATCATGTTCATATCAAATAATCACATACATAATTAAAGCACTATAAACAATAAAAAGAAGCACCAAAAAAATTATATATCTTTTTTATATATATTTGTATTGGTTCAAATTTACTGATAAATGTTATTGTGCACATTAATTTTTAAATAAATTAATACATTAAGAACGTTGTTATCCGGATATTGATTCATCACGCATCACCTTGATATTGCCAATCACTTGCTAACAGGACAACTACTAAGTACTGTAAAGTGGGTCTATTCTGGACAGCGTGAAAACTCTGGACTATTCTGGACACTTTTTACAAGTGTTAATACTATTCACATTACTTAACAATAATAATGAAAACGTTTTGAATTAAAACCGTAACTAAACCTATACCATTATTTTAACGATCAATGCAAATAATGCGGTAACAATTATATTACTGCTTTAATTTTATTAAAAAATTCAATTTGATTAGCCAAAAAACTTTTCTGAATTCTATATAAAGTAAGTGCGATATGTATTACTCACCTATAAATTAAAAGTACTTATTATTTTAAATAATGAATAATTTAATTATTGATTTTTGTGTAAATAATATTAAACAAAATATTTCAATATGCCAACAATTTGCTAAAATTAAAATTGTCAATAGTGGGCTGTTATAGACAGTGAATTAATTTAAATTAAATAAATAGTAGAAGCTGAATAACACAAAATGTTATGCTTTACATATGAATACTAGGTGTGTAGATTGAGTTATTACTAAACACATTTTAAATCTCAATGCAAGTTATGGAAGGGATTAAAGTTATCTAAAAACAGTCCAGAATAGCCACACTTTACGTTACCACTTGATTATGTATATAATATACTTATTTTCACTATATTTGATTTCACTTAAACTATTTAATTTTTCTTACATTATTATGTTAATTAAAGTAAAATTACAATTAATTGCCTAATTAAAAAAAAATTGACAAATATAAATATTTTAAAATACTAAATTCCTTCAATACTTGTTTATCGTATCAAAACAATAGAAAGAATGCACCGTATGAAATCTGTTTTACAGGTATAAAATAGAATATAAACTAAAATACCATATATTATCGATCAAGCAAATTTTGATTTGATTCGATTCGATCTAATTATCAAGTTCTGAATTCTGAATTCTGATTAACGTTGTAAAACAAAATAATTTTGACGAATACTATTTTAATATTAAAAAAAACATGGAAACATAAACATAATAAACAAATTATGATATTATAAGTTCACCTTTACATATACATAAATAAATAAACAAAATTAACACAAAAATATTTATATTAAATCCACAGTATTGATTAGATTGCACTTGAAAGGTTTTAGGATTTATTTAAATTAATTTAATGTTGTTATTGAATGTATAATATATTATTATGTTATATTTTTATATTAATATATTATGCAGGGAAATATTTTGTTATACTGCATTAAAATATATATATATCTTTGAGAACTTTAAGTTGGTCGATTGATGATTTTAATCCGTATTTTGATTTTTAATGAGGTGTAACATTTTATTTTATACGCAAGTTTATACCTATCAAAAAAAAATACTGCGCGTTCATTTTGTCTTTAGATGCGTATAAAATAACAAAAACAGACATATTAACAATTCAGGTTTAAAATTAAATATGATTAAATTAAAGAGGAATTATAAAAACAAATAATTATAATATTTAATAACACGTAATTGTCAATATCATATCCATTCCTTACTTGCAAAACTTCAACATCCTGACGAATCTGAGCCAATTCTTTACGAGACACATTGATCTGAAAGACAATTTAAAAAAATCAAAACAATAATATAATATCAAAAACATACAAATAAAAATATGATATTCTACTTACTACAACATATGTTTCACGGAACCAAAGTTTGTGATAAATTAGTTACCTCGGGATCCAGGCGTAGCAACATTTGGTAGGTGCGGTCGGAGTCGTCCAGTAGAGATGGTACTGTTATCTCCTCTTCTGGAAGGCTGTCAAGTTTCAGTTGCACTTCTAAGCCTGTATGGTAAAAGATATGTCAGAAGATAATGCAACTATGCGTTCATACAATGTCAATCAAACAATAATTGATCTATCATTATTTTTTACTAGAATCATTGTCTGTCAAAGTATACGTATAAATAATGTCTTCTCTTAAAATTATAAACTCTGCATCTGAAATAATTCCCCATTACCTATTACCTAACGAATCCATTTTTTAATCATTGTCAAAGACTTTATTTAATTAAAAAAATCTAATTTTATTTGTTTATTGTATTGAATTTTAAGCTTTTCAAAACAATTTTCTAATAAATAAATATTTGTTTTGAAAATGATTAGCATTTAACAATTTAAGACTATAACATAGTATTGAATATATCTCTATACATTTTTATACAAAATTAAAATGTTATTTAATATTTATTACATTAACCAGTTTTTTAATAAGCTCATAATCACTTCGGATAGATACATATATAATTCTGAAAAGTTTCATTTCAAATAAGCCTAATCAGTTTAAAACTTACACTTAGACGTGATTCTTGCATTCTTTTCTTTCAAGCATTCGATTATTTTAGTTTCTTCCGTAAATATTCCATTTGAAGAAGATACAATTTGCGAATTGTATGAATTAATTTTTTCCTGCAAAATGTCCTTTTTGCTAAAATAAACACCCAAAGATATGTACAATACTATATATATTAATACATATAAGGTAAATACAGATCTATTGTACGGTCATATAAAAATGAATGTTATAAAAGAAAATAATTAACATTTTGATTAGTATTTGATTACTGGATACGGAAACAAAATGAAGCAAATATAATCTTCGTATAATCATACTATTTTTTATAATATTAGTAAACACACTCTATTTCAATAATCAAATAAAAAATATATATAAAGACGTTTATTTTTTCTATTGAATAAATATTTAATATTAACGTATTGCATAATAAATTCCTCACAGTATTTTTTAAATATTTATTATAAAACAAAATTTAATAATTTAAACCAAAAAATGGAAATTCGTTCTAAATAAATGTATTCCACGATTTAATACCTTTCAATGGTATATTTCAATGTTGATATAATAACCTCGCTATCAAAGGAAAAAATCAATTGAGGACGGAAGTTGGCTCTTGCTTACACTCATTATTTAATTATTTTATTTTGATTAGATAACAAAATACATATTAAACAGTATTTTTTATTAAACTATTTACTTATTGACTGTATACTATTTGAAAAATAATTATTTTGTAATATAAAAATATATATGTGTTATGTAACATACACTAAGTCCTACAACATTAAATACTTATTACTAACGAATGACCTCAAAAATACATAGTTAAATCCGTTTAAATAAATGAATTATTCATGGGAGTTGTATAATAATAAATAGTTCAACACTTTCTATAAACCAATAAGATGAAATACTTTTCTCAAATAGATTTAAAATCTTCACTTGAAAGCAAAAATCTCTACGAAATAATCTTTCAAAATATAGCGGATAGATAACGTGCATGCTTCACTGAATTACCCAATTTTATTTATTTTAACAAAAATGTGAGATTTCGTTTATTTCGATGTATTGCACATTTGCCTAATTATTTTATTTTAAAGATTTCTGAAGTTATAATAATTTATGAATACTTTATAATATTTATAAACTTATGAAAACTATGTTACACATGTATATTTAACAATTCTTCGTTGTTTTCATTTTAAAATATTCTCTATAGCTACAATATATAAATTAGTGGGCCAGTTATACATAAATTATTTAGAATTATTTAAATAGAATTATTTATATTATTTTGAAACATTTAAATATAATTTATAGTTACTTATTTTCATTTATACCAGGTAGAAATACAATACACGCAGAATATTGGTGGTTAAAGCATTATACCTACATAAGTAGTAGGGAAGGAGGACCTCGACGCCACCCCCCCCGTGACCTTGACCGATTTTTTTTTTTTTGATGACTCACCCC
>JAUZND010006543.1:0-10724 GCA_034780555.1 Coelogynopora nodosa
GGCAAAATCTCTGGACAAGTTGTATATCTGCCAACGACGAAATTCCCATGAACAGAAAAACACCGTAGAGTATTGCTATTGGAATGTTCTAAAAGTGAGATCAAATAATTATATATATATCTTTTACACACAAATTAAATTTTAATATAATAACTATAATTAACAAAATAAATTCAATTATTTTACTTATGTTTGCAGACTTATGGGGAATCAAAATATTTCCGTGAGAAAAATAATTTTGTCAATAATCACTCTTACAATACGCCTTAGGTTCTGCATTTATTATATAATTATAAATATTAAAATGAAATATATTTTAAAAATTGGAAAATTATCTATACACCAAAATACAAAATATGTTCCAAATAAAAATAATTTATTAATTATATAATAACATATTTATATATGATTATATTTATATATATGTATATGTATAACGTATGTACTATTTCATGAAAATTATTTTTGATATATTTAAAGAACTTATGCATTTTCCCGATTACTATGATCATTAATCATGATCATTAGTCATGATCATTAACATTAAAGTGAATAAAATTAAATGAGTTAAAAAAATTAAGTACATACAAACAATATTAAAATTGCATCCAACTGATATAAACAATATTAAAATTGTATCCAACTGATACAAAAAATGTATGCTAAACAAAGTTATAACAACAGGATTTATAAAACATATAGGTGATATTAAAAATATCCATGAAGTGTAGCCTACCATTTACTTTCATTGGAATTATTTAAAACTGTTTCCCCATCTATGAGTTGAGTACAACTAAATTCATTTGCACATTCACAGTAAATATCAAGATTGAAATAGACTTATTAAAATAGACGGAGATAAAAAAATAAGTCATTTTAAAATATGAATTATAAAGTTTTATCATAAGTCATAAATATGAATACATGCGTATTAAAAAATTATTTAAATTATCGATATTTTAAATTTACAAATTCGTATAATAGTTTTGTGGTATACATATAGATAATGTGGTATATATAATGTGGTTTACATATATATAATATGGTATATAATGCTACACATAAAAACAATATCACACAAATTATATTGATGGTATACCTATAAACAATTATCTGAAACAACAAAAGTGCATTAGACATAAAACATAATCGTTTTTTGCGCTTTAGATATAGGCTACGTTAAATAATTGTGCATTTTCAATTTCTTTAAACACTTTCACTAATAATACACGGTTTTATATTTTTATTTATATGAATCTATAAAGTGGTTATATGAGGCTATAAGATAGTTGTTTGGCCTTATACCTTAAGAACTGGAGTAAGAAAGACGGAGAGGCCAATAACGAGAAAGATGAGAAATCCTGTAACACGCTGTTCTCTGAAGATAAAAAATACGTATAACTTTTATAGATAGAATTTAAAAAATATTTTTGTTATAAAATGGTGGAAAAACTTTAATAGTACACGAAAAACTTAAAAATTATTATCAGAACTAAAACATACACATTGAAGCGACAAAATAAAGATTTATAATATTGTGTATCATGTTAGAATTATGGAATAGTTATTGTAACAGTTTACAATTAATAATATAATTATTAATAAATATATATTATAATATTATATATTTATTTTAATTTAATTTATATTTATTATATATTTATATAATTAATGTATTATAAATAATAAATATATTAATAATTTGTATTTGTATTTGTATTTAATATAATATACGTTTCTTAAAATAAATGCTATTTGTATGTAGGCCTACTATAAATATATGTACTCTATAAATTAATCATTAAATATAAAAATTATGTTTCAATTGTGAATATAATATTATATATTATTATGTTAATATATAATTATTATATTATATATATATTATAACGATATGTCGCAACTTATTTGCATTGTAGTACATATTGCAACATTTTATATAATGTAATGTAATAATCTACAATATATGGCCATATATGTAAAATAATATTATTTCATTAACACATTATACCATATTTATAATTATGTGTAAATAATTATGTACCTTATAATTCATTTTCATAAACTTTTATACTAGATTAAATTATATATTTTGTCATCAGTTTATATTATAAAATGATATATTTTATGTTCAATTTTATAAAGCTAAATAAAAAGTTTATTATTATACAAAAATGTTGCAAATTAAAAAATAATTTAATAAATTAAAAATATGTAACGATCAATATTTACACAATATGTTTTTTTCCAAGTTTTTTAGACCTATACTATAACATGTTTTATATGTTATGTAGTTCTAAAAATAATATAATATATTAAATGATTTAATTCAAAAATCTTTTTAATCCTCAGGTAATTTAATAAATGACTAAGACCTTAAAAATGGCGAATTATTACAATAATCACACATGTTTATAATTGGCTATATGTACATAATTATGCTACACATGACATTATACACAGTTTATTATGATCCTGGGTTTCTCTTAAATTTCCGCGTACATACATTACTCCTTAAATTGTCGTTATTTTCATTTGATAACCACAAAAAGTAATTTGTTTTTTATATATAAGAGAATAAAAAATAAGTTAAACATTATATGTCTTTATTTAATGCTTCATGTATTAAGTAATTTCTTAGTAGTAGCATTATATTATATCCGCATATATGTAAAATCTAAAAGTGCCGTATAGCTTTTCTTCTTCGACATCAAATACGAACTTTATATAGCATATATTTATTACTGTTGTATAAAAACGGCGTAACGTCCTGTTTAATACTTTCATATTTATATATTTTTATTTAAAAACTTTGAACTTGATTTATTTCCCATTATTTGCTAGAGGTTATAGAGTATTCTCCTTGTTATCACCTCAAATTCATGAAGTTTCTGTTACCTGTAAAAATTATTTTTATTTAAGTGAAAATTAACATATGTTGTCTGTTATTATTTAAACGGATGATACGATAAACTAATACATATATGACAAAGTCTATTTTTTCGCTATTTAAACGCATTATCCTGAATTCCATGAGCAGTTGTAATATACTGCACATACGGTTGAAATGTTGAAGGAGATATAATGTATGTATACTACACTGAATTTGGCATCATAATTATGCCAGATGAAGAAGATAAATACTTTAATAATTTAAATAATAAATAGAACCACTAAAAAGTTGAAAAGGTTGTACTTTGGAAAAACACATTAATCGGTTTAAAAATATATAAAAAAGCATGATGGATGTCTTCTATTGTTCAATTAGCATGATCGAAAATATTGTTTACAATTTAGATACTTAAAAGCAAATTTCCTTTGTGCATTTAAAGGCATTTCTTGTAGGCATTTAACTTAATCCATGCTTTGCAATGATATGTTCACGTTTATTACAAATATTTGCGTTTGCTTCAAATTAAACTATATACAATATTTCTGAGAAATGCTATCACCAATAAATAGCAGAATTACAAATACAAGGCAAGAATAGATTTAAAAGTACAATTGTTTGCCCTTAATCTGCCCTTAATAAAATTTTGTAATATTATAAAACAGTCATAAAGTAGGTGTTCAAATTGTTTATCGATGAATCCACTGTTTTAAAGATTATACAATATTATATGATGCTAATTATCGGCATAATTATTATAGGTAATTGATTGAAAACTAAGAAGCATATTGATTTGCCTGTTAAACTTCACAAATATCTCACGAGTAGTAAACTAGGTTATTTCTCTGCGTGAAATATAAAAAATAACATACAAATGATTAGTAAGATAAAAAGTGATACCATGATAACAATTTTTTTATCACAAGAATAAAAAAAAGTTCATTTATCTCGGACAAAACTGAGCAAAAATGTGCATTGCTGGAATAATATGTTCCATTTTGGATTCAAACTGCGCACCCTATTTCTAGTCTTAAATGCAGACTTTGAATATTGTGTTGCAAAAAATCGTCCGAAAATAAAACACAATTAAGTCATTGATTGAGTTGATTGATGTATATGTGAAAAGGAAAACGTGAAACATTAATTTTTAATAAAAAATCTTTAAACAATAATCGATAACATAAATTAAACTTTATCAAAATAGGACTTGATATCCAAAAAGGTTGTATTCGTCTATTATAAAATTCACCCATATAAAATGTATTGAATATTTTAGACATTAACAAGTTAATGAATTGTACACATTCTAAAATGGTTACTTAATATTATTTGTTTTTATTCTATTTAAATATAATTGTCTTCGCGATAAAAATAAAATATTTAAAAACAATTGCTATATGATCATACCGACAACCAAGATAAACAGGTCGCTCTCCAGGGGCAGAGTTTTTGGACTGCTTCGAGAGACTCATCACGTGATTGACGGAGAGGACTGTTGAAGCCACAAACCAGGGGATCCCCATTACGGAGCAGATACCAATCAATAAGGCCACAATTAAAAGATCAAGATGATAGCCAACGCCTTTCTATGGGTGTAAAATAATTGGGATTTCATCAAATGAACATAAAATCATTAACATATATTTCATTAACTTTTGTTATTTCTTTGAACAAGTTATAAAACAAAATTTAATAATACAAATTAATTTAGATAGAGCAATTACTAATGGTATTAAAATATTTACATTAAAGATAAATATTTTATAAACTCGAAACTAAAGCTTTAAACTAAACTGAATGGTGACTAGAAAACTAATTAATAAACATACACTTAGCTATAAACACTAAACAGTATCTTTTGCGCAATTCCGATTACATTTGTTTCAAAGTTACAGCGAAATTTTCTTTCAGAGAGAAGAAGGACATTTTTAATGGATTTTTTTTCAAGAATTGTAGAAATATAATTAATTTAATAATTTGCTAACTTTTATTATTATTTTGATCATTTTATTACATTTTTCTGTTGAGTTTACTCAGGTCAAATTAAATAAATATATATTTCTATAAAATTATAATATTTATGCATTTTAAAATCTAAAAATGTAATGTAAACTTTATCACGTAATTAAAATTATTGTAAAATTACATTTCTGAAATTTCTTAAAGATTAAATCGTGATAAAATCTTGAAACATTTTTACTTGTTTTAATTATTTAAAAAAGCTAGCTTTCATAAATACATTCCTTCTTAAAAACAAACAAATGTAACCAAAAAAAGCAAAATACTATATTATACAAAATATGCAAATTTACAGCCTAAATAACGTTAATTGATATATTTTTAATCATTAGCCTGAGATCAATATGTCACATACTTTCATCTTATTCTCCTTCCTATTGACAATGACAGCAGTCATCTGTTGATCCATAAAAATGAGAATGACCGCAAAAATGGCCGGCCCAATAGCAACCAAGATGGTCCACCAGGGATTTTCTTGAAGCGGTGGTACTATCCATCCCCTCTTCGCGTAGCCCAGAGTTGGTTCAAACGTTTTAGGCACACTGAGTTTGGGCGTGTGAAAGTCGAGTATAAGGTCGACAATAGTCATGCTGAAGATTGCAATCATAACAGAGTAGTCGGCAATGAAACTGCGCATCTGAAACATTGAGAAGTGATAGAAGTAGTATGGCTGCCTGGTGATATGTCTGATAATTCAATTTAACGCTTATGTTGAATGAATGAAGAAAGAAGGACTAGAGATATTTTAAGGTTGCCGAAGTAGTGACAACCAGACTTGATTAGCTCGAGCATGGCAAATCGATAACACATAATATTTATTACATCTAAATATATACAAATCAATTATTAAAATAAAATTAGGCTATATACTAAATAATTACTTTAAAAATGGATAAAAGGGAATTATATACTTGAATAATAAACAATAAAAAAAACAATTATACCTGGCCTAATGTCTCATTATTGAAAACGTAAAAGTAAAACGATTATGATTATTAAACAATAATTAGAAAAATTGATTTCTATAACAGTGGCGCCCGCAGGCATGGGCACAGTGAGCACGTGGCCACTCCTAAATATTTTCTTTTCTTGCTGAATACATAGCTAGGGATTATAAGTGCTTATTCTATATCATTTTACGACTAGATATTACTGATCTTATAAAGGTTGTGACTTAAATCCGGAGAAAAACCGGAGGACAAATCCTAAGGAAATTTAACCTATTTTTCAAGGTCATCAATGCAAAAAAGTATCTAAAATAAAAAAATCCATTTAAAAATAATCAAATTAATTAATAAAAACAAATGTAAGGGATTTTAGAATGTTAATAAAAATGGTCAAAATACGTATACATTTAAATAATTCTGAAATATAGAAATAAATGAATAATAACTAATTTTAAGTAATTATTACATTCTTTAAATTAAAAATGTTTGTTTATCTTTGTTAGGCTCTACTTGTTTTAATGCCGACCTTTAAAACTAATTATTTATTCCTCCGGTTTTTTCCTCCAGATTTAAGTCACAACCTCATAAACATGTTTCATGAAACACTCTTCTTATTTTTATTTCGCCATGTTATAAATAATCTGTTAGAGTGATATCATCATGGTTTCCTGGTAATGAAAACATAACAAAATCGCGCCCCTTTTTCGAAGCGTGTCCTTGCCATCCTGATTTCCTGCGAGCCCGCTTGTGTAACACTTGCTTGTATTGTAATAGTTCAAAGGATTATACATGTATACCGATCGGTCAAGAATAAATTAAACAGATAACCAATCAAAATGTGACATGGAAAATGTTCACGTTGCGCGATCAACTGATTATACACATGTATCGATTAATACATACAGTAGTCAGTGGTTATGTGTTATTCTGTCGGTATTGATTATTCTCTCAAGGCAATTTTCATAGGTTAATAACGATGCAAAGGTTCAGAAATTAAAAAAAAGTTTAATATTAGAATTTTCAGTCATGGCGATTTAGTTTATGACACATATATGGACCGGTTTGATGACACACAAGTTGAAAACTTAACATTGTTACAATAAAAGAATATTTTAAAATTAATAATTTCAATCAATAAAAATTAAAAGTTAAAACTCGAACAACTTAAACAGCAATATCGATATGTCAGTGTTATAACATTACCATTGCTTCTTTCATCTTTTACGTATATAACTTTTGTTTTTAATAATATAATTTTCCATATATATACAGGCCCGTATCCAGGGGAGAATTAGCTGGTGACTGCTCCCATCTTTCAAATTTAAAAGCGCCTAAATGCCTTTTATATAGACAAATACGTTGAATGTCCCAATGATTAGTTTTTCCGGGAGCATTTTTACGCATTTATTCCCCCCCATATTATATTACTGGATACGATCTTGCGATTATTCAATACACATTACACGTGTATTAAAATTGATTCATCTAGATTTGTAGATTCTTTTATTGTATGCTATAACTCTGCCAAATAATAATAAAAGCGCATTCAGAAAAGGTTGAGCAAATTAGGAAAAGATCAGGTTTTTTATCTGTATAAAAAATAGCTACATATTTTAAATACTACTTTAGTTAGTTTATTATCGGTATTTACTTTTATAAATATATATATCAACAATTATTAACATAAAAAGATTATTGAAAAGTGATTATATATTACCTTTGTTGGAAAGAACCGGGAAGTTCGCATATTTTTAAGGCTATAAGAGATTACAAAAGCACCAACAAACAGAAGACAAGAAAAAAAGAATACGTCTGGAACATAAACAGGATGACATCCGCTTCCCAACCACTCTCCACCGAAAATATTGCACTTTTTGTAGTATTCCGGCCATTCCCAAGAGTAGTATTTTTCAGATATTTGCATCCAATCAATATCTGTCTAAAAAAAGTAAAGTAGCAAGAGAGATTGCATTTACAGAAAATGGTCTCTCAAATAGTTTTACAAATATTATGAAATTAACAAAAACATTACATTTAATTGTTACTTAACAATCAATTATTTTTCGTGTTTTATACAGGATGATGTTTTCATTAGTCATAACACAATTCAAAATTTTAAATACGTCTATATTAACATTTCAGCTAATCAAAACAATCCAACAGACCTGTTTCGACCAACGAAAATGTTAATGGTTCGCATTAAAATTATTAACTTTGAAAATTTGGCGTTTACTTTGCCGATAAACCAAGAACCATATAACCACTCCTATTAATCGCTCAGTCATCTTAATAATTACAGGTCATTTATCTTTTAGTTAAAAGAGAACAGCTCATTGAAACCATTGCAGGACCAACTTTATCTCACTCCTGAGTCTATCTCAGTTTAACTTCTGAGCCACCGAGCTAGCATAAACAGTCATTGAACCACTAAATCCAATTACAGATACTATTACCACTTTAGAACCACTAACTGGATAAGGCACTGCCGTACAGTACCACTTAAAACTTCTCAACCACATTATCAGAAATGAGACTGTTGTAAGCCACTGACTCCATCCAGCTGCTTAGTTACTCTAAATTCATTTTCTGACTATTTTTATACAACCATGTACTAGTTCTGAACAAAGTCATACTATGAGTCACCCTCTGTTTAGCACTTATTTTATTAATTCTTGATGTTGATAATGACCATAGACTTTTAGAGAACTGTGGTCATGACTGCCTAGGAATTATTTATTTAGCCATCAGATGTTTGTAGTTGTAAACAATGTAATATTCTACTACTCCAGTTTGTGGGGTTTCTTTTAGTTCTATGCTACGAAAATATCTCACCGATGTAGTTTCATTGCTGTCTGGATTAATCAGGTCGATTATCGGTGGCTCGTATCGTAATAGAAGAGCTCTCGTCACGGTACTGTTCAGAACAAACTCGCTGTCTTTCTTAGGCAGGCAGGAACAATTTCGGTCTATCACGAATGTCGGAGACCATTGTCTAAACAAATAGCATTCTTAAAAGTACAGTACATGTCCGCTTCCTATAGAAAAAACTTAGTGTATTTACTGAACTTTTAAATTCGAGTGCAGAAGAAATAGCTATACCAAAGCAATTGCACACTATACTTCTTTTACCGCTTCTAAAACGATTCATTTTCCTTGTCTATACAATGGGCTTAAATTGTAATTTTTCTTTACATTTATGTTGAGCTTTCTGTACCTTCAAATCCATGGTGATTCTTATTCAATAAATTTTAAAAAATAACGCAAAAAATATATATATTTAAAAAATGTGCACAATATATTATATTACACAACACGCCCCTTATATTACAACTAATAATAAAAAGCTAACAATTAGTTTAGTTATTTATGTACAATAATTATAAATATAAAATATAGTTATTAAAGCAGAACATGCGGTATTTTCTAATACTACAACTTCTAATATACAACTTACATTCATTGTAAGCTTATTTTATCTTATATAATTATTAACATTTTAAAATAAAACTGTATATCAAATAATGATAACAAATATCCAAATGATAATTATATAACTTTACCTGTTGACAGGATAGTCTTCAAGAATGTGAATCAACTTCTTGAAGGCCTCGAAAATGAAAATGAAGGCTATCATGATAGTAAAACATTCTTCCGCGAATCGTGTGATATATCCAACTAGAAAGCTGAGGTCAAACATGACCATGAAGAGCAGGGCAATCATGGTCCAAATACCGATCCACAACCGAAAGCTCAAAAAATCCCACTCAGCGCTTCTACAAATAGAGGTAAATACAGATTGAATATGCTAGAGTGATAATTAGTGATAATTAAGAGTGATAATTAGAATTTTTAAATTGTAATTCACCATTCTTTCCAACATTTTGTGAAGACTTTTGAATAATACATTAGAGTCTATGGATATGTAATTATAAATTTTCATTGAATGAAATTGAAAGACAGTTTCTATAAATGACATACATACTAAAAATATATAAAAGTCTAACTCCAAGCTGGAACTCACTTGCACAATCCGTATATAATTGTTTCAAAGACAAGTACTGGCCCTGTACTTAGCATAATGGTCATTGGTTGCCCGGAAAATAAATGATATGTCATTCCAACAATGGCACCAGACAGAATACACTCAATTGTACCCTGTTGAAATTAAAGGATATGCGTACATTTGTGAACTCTATTATTTATAATAGTAGTTTATAATAAATAAATAATTTTAGTAGAGAAATGAATAATGAACGCAGTTTATTCAGAAATAAATTAGTTATTTTAATTAATTAATGTAAGTATAACACTAAAAATGTTGTTGTCAAATCTATCTAAACTTTTTTACGTTTGTTTAAAACGATCATATTTGTTTTCAATAAATACGATATTATCAACCCTTTTTATGGTACAACTATAAATTTAAAACAGGAACAGGATAAATTATGAAATCTATGTTCCATGAAATATTGTTAGAGATTTTATATAATAATACAATAATGACAAATTCTAAATTGACTATGTTTTTGGATTTGTTTATACTAAACGCTACAAAGAATAATAAACAACAAATGCAACATGATTTATAGAGATTAATATGAAGTTTTATTTAACGCTTTGACTGTTCAAGGTACTCTCTTTAATCTCCGTTTGTTTCAATCGACATGTTACCTTATCCTTAGTTATACACCCTCGATTTTACTGACCAAATAGCCGCCGGTAGCTAATGATAGAAGACCGCCAAAGGTGATGATTGGTGTGAGACAGGCGAAGTAGAGGAAGAAGAAAGAGGCAAAACATTGCAGATGTAGAGCATCTTTGAAGTCGCTGAGATAGTGAGGAGCTCGTCGTTTGATGTCTGCCACGAG
>JAUZND010006544.1:0-10724 GCA_034780555.1 Coelogynopora nodosa
CTAGGCAAGATTTGCCTTGCGCTACGCGCCGGCAAATCTTGCCTGAAATTCAAATGTATGATTCCTATATTGTTGAACTATAGCTCGTGTTGCGATATGACCACTAAATTAGCTTATTTGATTATAATGCCAAATTTAATTAAAATCTAATAATAGTATAACTACAATAAATTAAAATAAGTCCTTCTCATGAATTATTAAATATAACGGAAGAGACATTTTATTCGCGTCATCGAATTTTAATAAATAATGAATGCGAACAATGTATTTATAAGAGTAAAGATAATACCTTTTTATTTTGGTGATAATCAATAACAAAATATGTATCGATTTTTACCTGAATCTTTTAAACATTTTTATGTGGTTTTAAATACTTAATTTAAATAAATAAGTTAGATATAAAGAAGAATATATATAGAAGTGAATACTTGTATAATTATATATACTTTTGTTGATAACTTATTTTTAGTTAATTTTCAGGTAAAACTTTTTATAACGTGTAACTCGTTAAAACATAAAATAAATTGTGCTTGTTCTAAAACATAGATATAACTTTCGATTAATATATATTGTATGATTTGGTGTTATGTTAATTAATTATCTCATTTATTAACTATTATTTATACATTTATAAACCAAAAATTGAATAACTCTGTATAAATATTGACTTCTGCCTCAATTATTTTAAAACTTATACATAATAAAAAAGACACCCGAAGTAGCTTAATCATTGCATAATGTTCTCCCCTACTCCAATATATAGTGCGGACTCCCAGTTCGCCAACACTCCCAATTCAACCACATTCCCAGTTCACCCACCCAGACTTCTGAATGTAATTAATGCCATATTATACCTGACGACGCCAACAATGCTAATGATGCTACTTATAAATGTGTCCTTTTGTTTCTAAATAACAGCATATTTATGACCTTTCTCTCTTTTTTTATTCATCCCTGGTTTATGCTCTCTAGTGTTGACAAAAATCTTTGGAAACTATGTAAAGATGAGATGTTATTTAGGCTTTTTCCTTTATAATTTATACTAAGTGAAAATACTAGTTGAACTGGGAGGAGTGTGGGTGAACTGGGAGGAGTGTGGGTGAACTGGGAGGAGTGTGGATGAACTGGGAGGAGTGTGGGTGAACTGGAAGGAAGTGTGGGTGAACTGGGAGGAGTATGGGTGAACTGGGAGGAGTATGGGTGAACTGGGAAAGTGTGGGTGAACTGGGAAAGTGTGGGTGAACTGGGAGGAGTGCGGGTGAACTGGTAAAGTGGGTGAACTGGGACTCACCCTGTTACATTGACACCATGAAAATTGAATGCATAAAACGATTCTTATGTATTGCTTAGAAAATCGTTTGCTTACACCATTTTCTCGCAAAATGATAAATAGTAGTTCATATAATAATGAAGCATTTGAAGACGATTGGATAACTCCTAATATGACTTTTAGTATAAATATTGTCACAAATTATTTTGAACCACTTGAAATAAGTAATCGTTTTTAAATTTTAGATGAACCTTTGAATATACCTTCCAATTACACCTACTAAAAGTACGTAATTTGAACAACCACCTGACAAGAGGAAAAGGGGTCAAATTATTGAAAATATTTCCAAAATAAATTTATCTAAAGACGAACATTTTTTTACCTCAATTAGGTATTAAATTGTGTCCTTTTCCTATAGTAAGATTGATCTTTTTATTGCTATGAAAGATATTAAGATTAAATGAGTTTTTTATGATATACCGTCAAAACATCTACCAGACTGGCTGAAATCTAAATCTACATCAAATTTTAATCCTTTAACATACCGAAAAGTGAACATGAAACTGACATATATAGATTTAGTTATAAAAGATACTATGAATGACATTAATTAAAACTAATGAAAATATGTCACCATCACAAAAAATAACACTACATAATAGTAAATCTAACAGAAACATAATGATTGAACAAGCAGATAGAAAACATTCTTTAATTACTTAAAGATATACTTGACCACAATGCCATTGATGTGGAAACTTACACATATCTTTGTCCAAACTATCCTAGAACACCCATCTTCTCTGACCTTTCAAAAATGGCCTTTTGCATCTTTTAGACCTATAGTATATGATTATGGAACAGTAGTTGCGAAAAAATATAACATTTTGTAGATTTCATCTAAAATGGCTTGTTCAGAATGGTCTTCTTTCCTTAAAGACACAACAGATTAATTATGCAAAATTGAAGACATTAAATGTATAAATGTAATCCACATGATATTTTAGTAAGTGCCGATGTATAAAACCTTTATATTGTAATAAACCACGAAGATGGAATTTTATCTAAAAAAACACAAAATAAAAGAACTGCTCTAATAAGAAAACTATGCTTACAAATATATATAATTCAACTCATCAATCATATTTTAAAATCTTATTGCTTTTATTCTTAGAACAATAGCTTAACTCCAATTAAACATATATATATATATATATTTAAAAAACATTTTGGTTAAGATTCCTGGACGACATAATATTTCTTTAACCTCGTGGAGATGAAAATTTAGATACTTTTATAAATTTATATGAAAAATGTCCGCGAAATAAAATTAAAACTATTTTACCATTTACTTTCGAATATGGCAATAGTGTTTCTTTTTCAGACACATTCTTTAATATTACAAAATATGCAATTCTTAGACAGATATATTTTCCAAACAAACCAATGCCCATTTATACCTCAGATATAACAGCTGTCATCCAAAATCATGCCTTAGTGGTCGCATTAAAAGGCGAACTGATGAAAATACGAAGAATGTGCTACAATAAACAAAATTTCTTTAAAAGTTCATATGAAATTAAATTAAACTTTTTGAAAAAAGGTTTCCTCAATAATGACGTAGACAAAGTAATATAAATAGCATCGAATATTGATCGTTAGGCCATATTGTTTTAAAAATAGAACACCAGCATCTAGAATTCCTTGTATGAAAAAGTATCATCCTCAACTTCGTTCTTTAGGTAAAATTCTCCTAAAAAGGTAAACATACTTAAATCAAATGAACGACTTTAAAAACATTTTTTAGAAACCACCAATACTTACTTTTAAAAGACTACCTTATAATTTGAAGGACAGTTTAATACACTTTGGCTCTTCTAGTAAATTATTTTATAATAAAGTATATTAATGCGGCATACAAAATTGTAAATGTTGCCATCATTTAATTGAAAATATAAATTACAAAATTAATGAAAAAACACACACAACAATGACAAGACGTTCATGCATTTCTGAAAATGTTATATATGAATTGCATTGTAACAATTGCAATGTTTGATGCATTGGAGAAACACAAAATAAACTCAACACAAGATTAAATGGACATAGAGATAAAATTTAAAAAAATAAAAATGATAAAAAATTAGAAATTAATACATATTCATATTGGACAATCGGATTACATAGTAGAAAAAGATTTTGAGCTTTATATTTTAGAAAGTGGAATAAATTAATTTTAATATACCTTATAAAAAAATATTTGTTATTGATCTCAGTTCATAATCAATTTTTCCAATATATAAATATTTCTATTTTATTCTAAATTGTATGTCTTTAAAAATGGAAATATATTCCTGAAACAGCGACCAATTTAAAACTTGTTTTCTCTTTTTAATTATTTGCATCCACAGGTATATTTCGTTAACCTATTATTATTACTTATTGTATAGCCACATTAATTGATGGATGAGATAATTTTGTTATGATTTTTTTCAAGGCCATGTTTTAACATTTTCAATAAGTAATAGAGGATTTTTTGAGACACATGTCGTCAAAAACGGAAGATATTTCTATCCCCTCTTCTCCCTCCCCCGTCTCCCCCAATAGTATTTTAGCGTTAACAGTAGACTCAAAGAGTACCTCTAAAATGTAATTATTTATTATTCTATTACACCAAAAAACATTGACACTTTGTAAAGGAAAGTATTATTTGAAAACATCTTATAGTAGAATAAGTTAGAATAATAAACTTATCTTTGACTCTTATCGATATTAGATATAGGTGTCAATCAACCATTAGAGGTTGCATCTATCGAAACTGACGCAGCAATACTTTTCCTTGATGCCTCGCGCTTCAGTTTCACTTTCTGGTTCGTCTTTTGATACTGTCTGAGGAAACGCTCGACAATCTCGAATAGAGTGACAAAGCTGACACCAATCCAAAGACCGAGAATCCCGCCGACATCGGATAGAAAACTTTTGAGCGTATAGGCCCACTTCTCGGTGAGTATCGTCGCCTTTCCCTTGGACGAGAACAGCTTCCCGTAGACGGGGTACGAGGTGCCGTAGTCCCTCTCATCGAACGCGGGGAACTCCGCTTTCTTCGCGGTGTAATACTTGAACCGATATTTTCGATAACGCGAGACCGACTCACTCTGTTTACTGAACGTGTAGACTGTCGAGACACAGTCAGGGAGGCAGAGCCCAATCACCGCTGGGTTTTCCTGCATATAGATAGTGGCGTTCTCGTAGCAGCGGTGCCGCTGGATGGTGCCGTCTGTGTAGGCCTCCTTGACGGAGTCAATGTCAGGATTAGTTCGATCCGGGGGATACCTGGGAGCGTATTGAAATGGAGAGTATATTATTTAAATGTATAAAGAGTATACAAACACAAAAAAACGGAATAATAATATTCTAAAGTATACTCGTATAGGAAGTATGTTTACACACTATTTAAAATCGATAACATTGGCTAATTCTCATCGATTTAAAAAATCTATTAAGTAAATCATATACAATTTCTACACATATATGCAGGTTATAAACGCATTCTAAACTACAACTATATCTTGTAAATTCATATTATTTTTTTATATTTACAAAATAAGGTGTAAAATTATGGCGGGTTTGTTTTGTCTTAAGTTTGTATAATGTTTATGTTATCCGCTTCCTTTGGATAAATGCAGAAGAGTGTAAATTGTACCATAACATTTCTAAGATGTACAAGTCGCCTTCATTAAAGCACATACAAACAGTATACCAAAAAAGTTTACAAGAAGTGATCAACTGACACCAATTTAATAATAATGAGAAAAAAATTTCAACGCAAGAAGTAAAGCATGTGAATGAATCCTCTAGAAATAAAAAAAAAACCTTTGGATGTTCTAAGGATTGTTTGTCACGCACAGTATACAAAATACAGTATGACCTTTGATGACCTTTCCATTTAGGAAATAATAAATATATTTCTATGCAAGTAATAATTATATTTGCATGTTTAGAACTTATATAAATTATAAATATTTATATTACATTGAATTAATCGATAGAGCAACCAAAATAATCGATTTTGTTAAAATGTTTTATAAAAATATTAATTATATAAATATAGACATAGTAACATTTATTTGAGATATTAATATAATAAGAATATATGATTACGAAGTTCTTTTCCCAATATTAGGTTTATGTTTTCCACCTGAGGTTTATTAGAAAAAAGCATGAAATCATTCATTTGAGGTTTATATTTTTCATAAAAAACAATAATAATGTTAATATTAAAAAATATATATCGTGAATGTTCATTAACACATTTAGAAGACAGACATAAACAGTAAAAGATAATACTCAAACACATCTTCAGAAGTTGATAGGCAAAATCCACAGTGTAATTTAATAATAATTCAATAACTGCCAAAGTTACCATTTTGTTTATAATTATTATCACCAAATAAAATTAATTGTTCAATCAGTTCTGGTAGTTAAACATCATAAAAACAAAATATAGATGTATCGCTGCAGGAATATTGTAAACAAATATCTTATTTATCAGCGTTATTAATTCAATTCCATTGTAGACTGCATATCAAACTAATAATTTAATAATCCATCACATTCACAATGCAGTAAGTAAATTAGAATTTTAAGGAATAATATTTAAAATTATTGATTAGATACGGAGGTTAATAATTTCAAGAGGAATTTATAAACCTCAAATGATTATCATATATTATAACAGATAATGAATGGATTATTTCGGAACATTATTTTCTTATTGACCTCATCACCATTCATTATCTATAACGTACATAATATTTTAATTATTAAGGAATAAATATATAAATTTATTTTTTGCGAATGTACTAATAATGGTATGTATTTAAAATTAAAACAAATGTCCACAGACACAACAAATATATGGTATCGTAATATACTATTATAAATATTACATAAAATGTAATTCGAGAACAGAAAATTGTTTAATATGATGATATAATATTAAACGATGACCGATTTAATACTGTATAAAGTATTAAATAAAAGTCTTAAAAGTGATTTTACCCACAAGGCTTTATCAACAAAAAAACAGTTAGACATATATACCCTAATGAACGGATTTTTATTAAATGCATATTTAAAAAAATTAATAATAAATACAGTTGATAAATAAATTAATCATTGATTATGTTTATGCATTTTTTATTCAAAGCCAACTTTATCACAATAAGAAGAAAAGTAAAATAACAACTATATCATACAATTACGCTTAATTTAAAGTTATAAGGGGTTTAAAAAAAACAAGGCAGCTGGGACAAATAAAAAAAATTAAAATTTATAAGTAAGGCAACGTTATAGAAAGGCTAAAACAGGAAGAGAAATTTGATTTTGATGTATACATATATATAGAAATGAGAAAGAAAAAAATACCTGAGCGTATTGAAATATATATATTTCGGGTCGAGAGTGTGACACAACGGATGCTTGGCCAGGTGTTCGGGAACATACAGCTCGGTATCAAGACAACCACACTGCTTGACGAGGTAGGCCTGTGTCTTCTCAATCACGCAGTCTTCATAGCGGCCTGTGAAGGTGCGTGTCTCCCAGGCAGTGAAGTCCACCACGTAGGTGACATTGTCGCGGTCCTCCGCACAGGGATAGTCCGGGTGGTTGAGCTTGACGAACACCTTCTTGTCAATGTCGACCATATTGATGTTGAGATCGGTGAGGTAAACGGTCTGTTTCACGAAGTCAGGTCGGGTTCCGGGCTCGTGCAGCGACACCATGTATGCCTTCGGCTCGTCTTCAATGTTTTGCAGCTGATCACTGTAGTCCTTGCGAAAGTTAGCGAGAAATACCTGAAGCCCGTGAGAGTAATCGTCATTCTCCTTTCTCGAAAAGTTTGCAAAGGTGTAGCAATAGAAGTATTTCGGGTGTTTTTCAACGATAAAATTTTCAAATGAGCAGCGCTTCTGGTTCCACTTACAGTCCAAAATCTCCGCCAAAACCGGTTCATAGAGATCATAATCAAAAGCATATGCTCGCAGAGATCTGTCCACAAGAGTAGCCACGTCGACATCCTGGTCGAGATTCATCAGATTCCAGAAAGCCGTGGTGCGCGCTTTAATGTCAAAGTAGGATATCGACCGGTTTTCATCGACTTGATAGCTCAACTTATTCAGTTTGTTAAGGTTAAACAAATGCATTCTGCAGAATGTCATTTCGGGAAATTCGAAGGCTTCTTCACCCAAGAAGAGGTCAACGAATCGTTGATCTTCCAGGTAGAAGTAGGTTTGGATGGCGAGGTGGACTATAACTCCAGATAAGCCTCCGCAAACCACGAGAAACCAGACCATATTTCGTCCGGAGCATTTTGTTGTTTTATCTTTTGCCGACTCTAAAGTTGAACCATTGTCGACTGACATGATTATATTATGAACTAAAATTGAAAAAGACAAGCAAATTTGGTTAAATTAATTTTGAAAGCAATTTATTTAATAATTAACTCTACAATGTTAACGTTTTTGGGGAACGCAGTTAATTTTTCGTACTTTTTTTCAGATTTTCTGGCTAATTTATATATATATTTTGAGAATATTTGTATGAATCAATTGTATCTATTTGTATATTTTTAAAATTTATATTTAACAGCCTTCTAATTTAGTCATTTTTAAAATGGTTAACCACGACAGATAAAGGTTTTTTATTATTATATTATTTTATTGCATCTTTATTTAATTCGCATAAAAATATTCGATAAAAAATATATTAGGCTAGTTCAATATAATATTTAAACTTTTAAAATATATTATAATATATATTATTAAAAAGTTATATTTATTTCAACAATAAAATAAATCAGCAATATAAACACATTTGGACCATATAAATGTTAAACGGCATGTTTAGGTATACCCTTCTTCTGTCTACCACAAAGAATTAACCACAAATCTGTATAGGCCAATATAAATATAATCTATATAAGATTTTAGACACTACTAGTACGCACTACTAGAAAACAGCTGGACGACACCACTTCATGACAGTATATATATATATATAAATAAAGGGCAGCGATAAATGTTAAAAAAATCATTCTAATTTTTTTAAGATTTAGGGATTTAGGGATTAAGGCAGATTAAATTGTTTTACATGGTTTTTTAAATGTTTACATTGTTTTTTGTGGTAACGTAATAATAAATATTACTTTGGCATTTTCACTTCATACCCCCAGATACCACAATATCAAACGAGACTGCAGCAACTGAGTAGATGTGGTTATACTATTGCCAATTGTTTGATATCAGCTATTTTCAAAACGAATTTGGTAAGAAAACATATGCCTCCGTTTCTGCTAATGAATGATACAGCCTAAAATTATTTTGATATCTAGAGTAAATTTAATAATATTTTTGAACGTATGCATGCTGTCTTTTTTGTTTTCTAAAATATCCCTGAACCACATAATTCTAATACGAGAAAAAACTTTACACATTTAAAAATGTAACAATATTTTAAAATATCGTTTAAAGAATACAATTATAATTTTTATTCTAAATGACCTTTAGACTATTTTTGGCATGCTCTTAACTTAATTGAATACATTTAATTTGGTTTAATTTTATTTAAAAAAATGTAATCAATTTTATTTTTAAAAAGTAATATTTTTAAATTTGTAATTGTTTTTCTGGAAGTAACCATGACTAGTACTAATGTTATTTGTTGAAACCAATTTATGATAAATGTCATTATATTAAATTTACATATAAGTTAACATATTTAGTGTAGAGTGATCCCTTTTTAATAAGTTAACATAGTGTATAACCACTACAGGCATGACTTTATATCCTGTCATTTCCTAGGCCTGTGTTATATAAGTACATAAGTATAACTTGGTGGAATTCCTTCTTTATTCTTTCACTTTTTATATTGGTCTCTTTTTGGCTGGTTTTATTGAGTTTTTTCCAGGAAGTGATACTCTTGTTTTTTCCAGTTATAGAATTTACTCTCCTTTGCTTTGTGTTTATCTTTTTTGTCAGTTTTCTTTGTTGTATAGTTACCCTTTCTTTTGATTTATTATTTCTGATTTATCAATTTTTGTTTCTATCTGGTAAGCTGATTTTGCCTGATGGTTCCAATCAATTCTATTAGTAATAACTATATCTGCTCAGTACTTAAAATTGGTTAATTATTAAAATGGTAGGAATCAGTAGCTAAATACTAAGTAACTATCAGCTAAACTAACGTTTGAACCTGCTTCGACCCTAAATCTGTTTTATTAGTTACCTGTGGAAAACGTTATCCTATTCCCGAAATAAGCAATGACACAATTAATCGAAGGATGCATTTTTACAGCATGTAGGTATTTTTATTTTGACTAATTTAATTGGTTTATGTACTAGCTTAAATTGACTACTATATAATTTCAATAACTAACTCTATTGATACATTTAATATATGTATATTGAATTCAATAACACCAATATCTTTATAACAAATTCAATTATGTGGCTAAACTTTTCTATATATGCTATTCACTAATTCGATGTATGATAGTCTACAATTAATTTTATTACATTGGACATATAACCTAGCAAACAAGTATTATATAATATCGCAAAGTATTAACTTACTGGTATAGCTGCAGCTGCACCGAATTTAAAGTAGAATTAAAAATGCAACTTATACATTTTATTTTAATTCCTACATTATTATGCATACTCCCTATTTGGGTGTGGCATATAGGCTACATTTTTTCTCACTGTTACTTCAATAGGCCTATGTGTTTTTTCTCCGATGACTGCTCAATTGCATAATTAAAAAGGGGCTCATATCAACTGAATTAAGCGCGTCACTGATTATTACTCGTCAAGGAAAATGGGACATAATTATGGTTCAGAGCTATATACAATGTAGGTTATGATCAACACGTCAAATGTTTGTATTTAGTGAACAAACAGAAGCAATGTTCAGTGAAATTCACTGAAATATAATTCATTACTTATAAAATTAGGTTTAAAGCTGTTTCTTTAATCTTGGCACGCAAAGAGAAATGTAATTTTGTTTCTTTTAACATCTACATATTTTTTTAAATTCTACATTTTTTGATAAAATTTTAGAAATATTAATATATTAGATGCAGTAATATTGTCAAATTCTATACTGTATTCACTTTATGCATCTAAGAATTTCTAAATTAGCTAGTTTAGTTGATTGCATAAATATTTACCCAAACAGTAAAATATCTCAATTTATTTTATAGCAATAGCAATAACATATAAAATGATAAAAACATGCTATGCTTGTTATGACAAATCGGAATTAATTAAGACAATATAGAACGAAACATACAATACTGTGTACAGAAGACCATCTAAAATACTATTTTATTTACGAAAATAATAAATTATTTGTGCAAAACGACAAATTAAAATATAACATTTTAAATATTATTCAA
>JAUZND010006545.1:0-10724 GCA_034780555.1 Coelogynopora nodosa
ATACTTTGGTATAATAAAACATTTTATGGAAAATTATTTTTTTACAGGCGCTCAAATTCATCGATACAGCCTATATACGTGACTGACTAACAGCTATAATTAGGATTTTGCTAATTATTTATCTGAATAGATATTTAGAGAAATAAGTATATGTATATAAATAAATAATCATAAATATGGTATATTTTATATACTCTACCATGACTTAGATAGAAATTCGAAATATTATAATATTAAGTGAATTAAAATTGGTAAATTTAATACAACATTATATTAGTTATAGTAGAGTTATATATTACTTGACTATATGAACTATAGATAGCATTTCTACGACACTACAGGTACCTTCTTTATATTGAAATGATGCAAGTGTGTCTTATAGATAGAAGAATTTATAAATCTATACTTCTATGATGTGCCTCATACAGATTGTATGTATCGATAGTCTCATGATTTATAAATTGTACTATTTTTTATTCATATTATTTGGAATGCTACACAACCTCAAGTACAAACTAACAGCAAATAACTTGAACAGTAATATTAATATAATGTACCTATAAATTGTGCCAAAGCATGATTATTTAAAACATATTAGTGAGATAATGACTTTATTGTTTGTATCTATTGGAATACATATAAAACCCAATCACATATAACGGCAACACCCAAGATAAATAAGATGTGAAAATATAAATGCAAAATATCATTTATGAATAATATTATATTCTCTAAAATTACGCAATTTACCGCGGCGGACATATGAAAACAAATGTAAAAATCCTTCAATATAGCTTAATTTAGTTATGCAACAAGTATTAGAGAGATATAATATATACCAAAAGTGGGAAAATGGGACCGACACGGCGCTGTATGATTTTAATTTGATTGGTGTAATATTTCGCTTACGTAATGATTAGACAAAACATGTTTTGAAATGGTTTGTTATGCTTACACTTCAGATTAGAAATTGATAAAATTAGACGAAAGCTCCTGTTATAATGTTGTACTTTGCTTATAGTGCATACTTACAATGTATTTCTACCTTTAATTAGTAATTAATCTGATAACACAGTTAGAAACATGTAAGTCTAGATTCCATACGTTTGTGCAACTCTTTTGTAAAAGACATAAAAACATATTAATAAAGAAAAAGACAATCGTATAATTGATAAATACATATATTTGCATAGAAGAATTTTAAAATAATTTACTAAAATGTAAAAACAATATATATATATTATCTAAAGAATACAACAAAGAATGTTTGGTCAGGTACATATAACAAAACGTAAAAAGATAAGGTCATCATATGAACATTTAAAATATTTTTTATGATAAAATAAACAAGAATAAACAATTAAAATATATAATACTTTTTATATTTAATATCTAAAAGTTTTAAAATATATAAACAAAAATTATTGTATTTCTGGTAGATAAATTGCAAAAAAATCAAATACTTACATGAATAAAAATTATATATATATAACTTCTAAAACATATCACAACGTAAAAATATATTAAAAACATAAGAAATAGTATCCCACCGGTTGCAGCTAAGAATCGAAACTTTCCAATTGATTTATATGAAGATAAATGAAGATAAATCTAGGAAGTTATTGACGCACAATTATCCACACAAAAAATAGGGTAACACACTCGATACTACTCAATGCTTACATAGCTTTTAAAGACCAAAACATAACATGATATAAAGGCAGTCAGTAGTTAATTTTAATAATTTATTTGTTTAAATACTTTGTAAGTTTAATGCAAAATAGATGTTGATGTAAATATAGATGTACTATTTTTTCACGGTTTGTAACTACCATCTTAATGAAATGACTGAACATTTATTTGTAGATTAAGCTCAACAATTTTGTAATATTACTAAAAAAAATGTTACATCCAAATATAACAAAAAGTAACATTAGTAATTTAATATTAGCATGAATGATTTTAAATGGTTTCAAATTTGGTCCATGTCATTTTATTTTTTATATGTCTTTTCATGGGCGGATGAAAGAAACCAGGTGAAGGTTTTCCAGTAGACAACATCAATACAATAATTAGGAAAAGAATAAATTTAAAACAAGCAAAGGATGTGTATTTGATTCCAAACGTCTAATTTATTGAAAATACCCAATCTATAATATGTATTAAAATATGATCTCGAGACATTGTATTTATAAAAAACTAGTCAGTAAAATATTATGCATGATTCCTGCTACCGTACCATCTATTGTATACGGGGCTGGAGGGGTGAACTTCGGGAACCCTGGGAACAACAACAACAAGTTGGTCTATGTGTAGCCTCACTCAGCGTCACTATCTATGTCTGCCTCATCACTGACGATGTTAATTTCTCCAACCGCACTAAATGCTGGCGTACGAATGGGATGCCAGTAATCAACCAACAGGAAGGAGAATACAGCAAGTGTTGCCGTGGAGACGAGAATGCAGAGTTGCCATTGGAGGAGAAGGTAGGAGCTGTAGAAGAAGGCGCCAGCCGCTGCCAGTGTCTGTCATGTGTGAAACACAAATTCGGTGTTAAAATATGATACATTAGATCTGATCAGAATAAAAATCTATGTTTTGAACCAAATTGCAAAGTTATGCGTATTGATAATAAAATAGGTTTGCTATATAGATCAATAACTATCATCAGTAAATTTATTTTGAGCTAATGTGTATTCTCTTTCTACTATATTCATTGACACAAAATGCACTGCATACACATATTTGAGGTATGATTTTTGGTATTTGTTACGAGAAATATATGTTTTCCCTCAAAGTGTCTGTGGTAATGATATATTAAAATTATGTTATTAAAGAATAACTTTCTAGATTTAAGGAAGCAACTTTGAACTATATGTATGCCCCTTTCCAAGTGCTTCAAGTCAAGTAATTGTCCGATCCAAAACGCTATTTCTGTACAGTTGACCTATAATATGTTCTCACCTGGAAAAAATTGAAGAGAGCAAAAGAGGAGGTGCAGTCTGGACCAACGAAACAATTAGCGAGAACCGAGATAAGGACAACATTGATGAGACTGTCGCCTAGTCCCAGCAGGAAGGCGCAGAACATCGCAATTGGAGCGCTGGAATAGATAGGTTACGTTCACATTGCAAAAAGGATAAAATAGAAATTAACAGTAGAACCGAGAAATATTATTTAGAATAACTTTCTATTCAGGTGAGCGTTATATAGTATAAATATTAGGCATAAGGGGTTTGTTTCATGTCAAAGGAAATATCACCTAGTATAAGTTCTGTTTTCTAGTCATGGGGTGACAATACCTATTCATTTTGTTAAATGCGAATTTTTTTTAAATTTTGTGGGAAAAGGGGGTAAATGGGAAATCTGTCAAAAAACAGTTCATACAGGATTAAAATATATTCTCGGTCTGTAAATAACCTTATTAATAACACATATGGTCACTATTTCTCAATAAGTAATAATTTCTCCACTTTTCTGCAACATTTAACTAAAAAACTCCAGTGATCTCACAGTGCTACTATTTATTGACAATGGAAATCCCACAATTTAAATACCTTAAAGTGAAGTAACTCCACAGTAACTAAAAATATGAAATAAAAATTAAAGGTCCACTTTAATCATATTCTATCTTCACTTATTAACAAACATGTACTTCTAATTTAAAATACTTATCTTTCTCAACCATCCACTTGTTTGTTCAATTGAAACATTACTAGTGCCAAGTATAATCTTGAATCTAAATGTCGACCGACTATCGCCTATTTTTCAACTTAATAAAGTAAAAGATTTGATTCATTATTCTAAAAAATATATTATTCGAAATAATTTTTAGTAGTATGGAAGGTAGACCTCTATGTCCCCCCTAAAACCGAACCCCCTTCCACCTGAGTAAAATGGTTTTGGCCATGGCTTCCTCTTGGCCGATTTCAATAAGGTCAAGGTCTTTTCCAATTAATTCAAAGTCATAGAGGGCCAATTAGAAATTGATCAGAGGTACCCTATTCTGATAGTAATCGATTTTTATAGTACAATTATTGATATTTTCCAAATACAATGGATTACGGCCACATATTGTCCGACAGGGGTGATTTTAATGTAGATTTGACTAAGTCAAGATCGATGAGTATGATTTTGCATATTATAAATTGATCAGAGGTACCCTAATGGTTGTACTTGATCATTCAACTACAAATTTTGATTTTTAACAATACGTTGCATTGTAGCCATGTAATGTTATATCCGGGTGGTTTCAATGAGGACTCCGACTAAGAACGAGGTCGTAGAGTTCTACGTCATTACTAAGAACTTGGTCATTCAAGAACAATTATTGATTTTTCTCGGAACTACACGTTGTAGGGCGGATTCGCCGTTCACGACGACTAATTCAAGTATGGAAGTGGTTTGAATAAAATATGTTTATGAAATCGCTATACGTAAATATTATAAACATACTTTAATACCCTAAACTTCAAAAGTAAACTATCCTAAAATCCGTTATCTCCTTAATTTTAATACAATAAACCCATAAATCTGTAAATCCCTAAAATCTCCTAAAATATATTCCCTTATTTAGCATCATTGAAGCATACGTGATGAATGAGATAAAATGTCATTTATTATTATTATTTCAAAAGTGACTCAGTAGGAAAGTAAGCATTTAGGGTATAACAAAAATGTCAGTGTAACTACTCATTATAGTTACAGGTCAATTTACTTTCTGTCAGTAGTGGCCCGGGGAGAAAGCCTTATAATAAAAAGGTAATCACCTGGAGAATATTCCTTGGGCAGCTGTTGTTTGAATACAGGTCGAGGAGACAACTTTGATGTTGCTGCTCATAGAAAATTTTATGAGTTTAGATTATCGCTTGGATAACTTCCATCAGACACTTGTGGTTTAGACATGATGCAGGTGTTGCCATTGGTTTGTTGTTTGGTCAGGCGGTATCCCCGTCAGAGTAACCTAAGCCCCCCCCCCAAAGTAACGAGGCCACCGCCACGGGGTCCTCTGCCAAATCGAACAAGGGAGGCATTCCCATCCCGAACACTCGTAGCCGCAGACCAGACCATGGTGCGCCGAACACTCCTGAAGCCAAAGCTCCAGAGTCTCTTCAATCTTTTCAGTCTCTTCAATAATAACTCTTCATCGCAATTAGGACATGTAGGAAGCTCCCCCGCTCAATAAGCTCGGTACGTTGTCAGCACACGACAATGCCCACTCCAGAGTTGCGCAATCATTGTCTCAGTGCGCCGTGGTAAGCCTGCCGGTCGTGGCGTGACGGTGAACACGAGCCATGTATGCTCGTGGGAAGACCTGTGATCAACGAATTCCCTCCTAATGAGGAACCTGGCCGCTTTGAAAGACACAGGGACAGGGTCTTCCGACCCATCATCATTCCGCGGCCGATAGCAGCCTCCTCGGACTCCCTGTCCGCAGCTTTATTGCCATGAATGCCAAAGTGACTAGGGATCCGCTGGAAGACCACCGTGCCATCAACCCGCATCAAAGAAGATCTCACTGAACCAATATCTGGGTTACAGCATGACGTCCCGCTGTTCAAAGCAGCTAAGGTGGACTTACTATGGGAGCAGATCAGATAACGACCCCCCGACTTTCAGTCCCAAGCCATTTCAACGCTAATCCCAAGGCACTCACCTCTGTCTCAAAGGACGAAGTGAACTCCGCACCCCTCAACCGCCGTGTAGCCACAACAGTCAGATTTTCATCTGGCCCACTCGTAGCGACCGCAGCCCTACCCCGCGCCGGACACAACTCTCAGCCGATCCATCTGTATAAACTATGAAGTGCACAAATGCCTGAACGGGAACGCCCGGGATATATGAAAAAACTCCTGACGCCTGCAAACTCAACTACGATTTCAACCAATCTAAGATCTCAAAATGCACCTCGCTTACGTCAATCCATCGTTCGAATTGCCGCTTCTGAGAGTGCTTTTTCCATAACAGGTCCTACTGAGTAAATAAAGCAGGGTCAAGCGTTATATAGTTCAATCAAAAACTTAATTTATTTGAAAAAAATTGGCTAACACCCTGCGTATGCAACAAAGGGTTGAAACCACACTATGTACACAATAATTGTTACAAAATATCGATAAGTATAAAACAATAAAAAAACAAGTCAATGAAAATTTATTTATCAGTGAGTTATGGAATTTTGTATGGACCACCATCTGCATTAATAAAAACAAAATTTGGAACATTTTCAAAAAGGAGATTAGACTCAGATTGTTTCTATGTTTAAATATTTTCATCGTTTAAAGGATCTTTAATCTTTCCTCATCCCGTTCTTTAATTTTATTAATAAAATGAATGTAATCTCAACAAGAAATAATCCGTAATAAGTACACATACGGAAATATGCATAAGAAAAACATCGGGTTATTGGTCGCTCAGAATTCGGGAGAAGGGTTCAAAAATCGGGTATTCGGGTCAGTTGCGTGAAAATTCGGGTTTCATTCGAATTCGGGTCTATTCAGCGACACTGCATATATGTACATGTTGACCAACCGAGAAGTACATATCTACCTTGTAAGAGGTTTACCAACTGAGTTTACATGTACAAAACACTTAATTTCAACACTTATCTCAATTAAAAAATCATATGTCCAGCCGAACAGAGTGGTATACCTTCAGTTCGTTTGAAAAGGGTGGACACCACCGCGCTTGTAAGAAAGGGGGTGACGGGAAGAAAAGTCCAAATACTTGTCAGTGTTTGTGGCTTTACGATAAACCTATCACTGGAAGTGTGCATCGCTAAGATGAAACACGCACACGTCGAGAAAAGCAATGCCATGTTCCGAGTCTTCACTTTCTCTTGTGAATTGGATGGAAGGTTTGATAGAATTGGGGAAGGCGTGGAAAGAGTTCACACTGGTTTCCGGGACCTTTTTATTCAGTAAAATACGTTTCGTCTAAGCGGCATTTTACAATTTATTATTTTTTTGTCGTTTGAAAGCGCTGTTAACCTCGTCATTCTATGTATTTACAATAAACATGAGTGTATAACATAAAAAGAAAAAGTTACAAAACGTTGTTGTACTTTTACTCCTTTGGAGCTTATCCAAGTATTCTCTTAAATGTGCTTACAAACTTAATGAATAAAAGAAATTTAAATAAAAAATATATTAAAAAAATACTATCTAATATGTATTAATTAATGCAAACATGGTGTTAATAAAGCGTTATATATACAGTATGATTGATCACACATAAAAACATTATAATGATTTCCAATAATAAATAAGAAACAAACCTAATTTCATACTGTCAGAGCTTGGAATAGAAAAACATAGAAGTAAATATAAAAATTCCTGTTTTAGTGAACGTAAGTAAACAGTGTAAATATTAATATTTTGCTTTTTTAGATTCGATACCAGTTTTCTGAGATTGTATGGCTAAACAATAAATGGCTCAGAACCTAAAAGTCAGAAATTATCAACGGATATGTACCAAAGGTCAATTCCTTATTTGGTTATATATGGATTACCACTGATTAGTAGAATTACATAGTTGCCTTATTGAAATAAGTATTGAATACAATAACCTATTAGATAATTATTGGTGTCTTACACGTTTCATACAAGTTTCATATACAATGTAAATTATTTATATCAAACATAAATCAATATAATATATCAACTTACTTTGGAGTTATATAGCCGATGTTTTGCGTCTCCTGAAATGGCGAATCGTTGGAAAGATTGAGAAATATTAGATAGAACGACAATATGTGAGCAAAAAAGCCGATAAAGATGATTCCACGACGAGATACGACCGGACATAAATGAGGGTATATTAATGAACCTAAAAATACAGAATGAAAGGAAATTTGAAAATATATATTGTATACATTATTTATAATTATAAAAAATTGAAAAAAGTATCAAATGAACAGAACATGTATCGGGTGAATACCTGATTTTGTTACTTAATTGTATGTAATAGACTAGCGTTAACTTAGTAGCTAGGGCCTACATACAAAACTGCATTTCTGACAACAAATGGGACTAGGAGCATACAAACAACTTGAATCTAAACGGAACAAAAGAAACAGTATTCAAACGACCAATAAATCAATATTCTCGGAATCCATTTTACAAATAAACTCAAATTGAACAAACACATCACTAAATAACTGATAACATGAACCAGTGGTCTGTATAAGTAGTAGGGAAGAAGTGCATCCGGCCCAACATCCCCACAAAACCGAAACACCCCCCACAAAACAAAAACCGCCCTCCCCCGAAACCGAAATTAATTTTTAAATCGTGTTCCTATTGGCCTATTTCAACAGCTAGGTCAAAGACGTTTCGACTAAATCGGGGGCGGGCATTCCGAATATGGGGTTCTCGAGTCGATTTGGGAATTCCCTGAGGAGTTGGCGTAAACCTATTTTTGTCTTTACGGTAATAATCATTGATTATCGGGTCACGTGTTCCCACCTCCTCCCCGCCGACCTGCTGTAGGCCAAATGGGTGATGAGTATTTTCCGCTTGTTTCTGATTGGAAGTTGGCTATATAAAGGGCTCTGCACAGGGCTTTGAAGCTCATTCTTCTCTCTCGCACGGAAAAGACAACACCTCTCTCTCTCTCTTAAGACGTTCGATTAAACTGAATACCCAAACAGACCCAGACGGGGATATTAAATTATTTTTCTACGACATAAATGACAACTATAAAAGATGGAGTCTTTAACGATTGCCAACGCAGTGTGTGTAGATATGCTGCTATTAAGATTGGACCACACAGGACATTCAAGATCAAGACAGCGGAGAAGACGATGCAGTTTATTGATGTCAAGAATAGTCGCGGCGACAACTTCATTTTCACATCTGCTACATATCTGCGCATGACTGCTCTCTGTGGAAGTGAGCCTAATAGAGCACTCGCCTACCCCCTGCTGACGGAAGATGGTGCAGGCGTCAATCACCTGGCGGCCAACGTTGCTAGCCTGGAATCGGTTGTGCAAAGAGGGCTCTACGACTATTTCCAAAGTGAGGGAGAAAATCTCAACATAAGTCCATCTATACCTGCACTCTACATTGGCAATCCCTTTCAACGACCTTCTTTCAAGGAAAATTGGGATATCTACTTCGCCAAGCAGGCTGTTTGGATTCGAGTCTTCAATTGGGCCGGCGAACCTTTATCTATGGACAATTGGGGCCTGGACGAGACCAATTCCTTTATGTTTTATATAGTTGGACAGCAAAAACAATGTGATTCTCCGCCTGTTTACTCATTTTGTTATCAAAAGTTTAAATAAATCTGAGCAAAACCACACCGCCATTTAAACAGAGTAGAGACTTAATGAATAGTCTACAGACGCCGAATAGACAATTGTACAATGCTTATGTAATGGATACCATGATAATAAAATTTGGTATCATTTTTCATTAGATGAAGATTAGATGAAGTAACGCTTTTTCATTAGATGCTATTTAGTAAGTAACGCTAGAAGTAACGTATTTCATTAGATGAAGTAACGCTTATTTGTATTTTTAGTTAAACAAAAGTTGATGCATCCCGTCTGATGTATATATATATATATATATAGGTACACATTTTATGTAATATACGCACATCTTTTTTCTATTTTAATATTATCAAAATATACATTTTACGATTATAATACATAATATTGTAACAAAAAACCATATACTTTTTAAAACATATACAAATTATAGGACCATATTTTTAATAAAATAAGAACGTTAGATTATATAGTTTTCATAAATATAAGCCCGTCGTATAAAATTTGTCAGAACTTTCACTTTTCGACGACGGCCCTATATTCAGGTGACCCATGACACAATGACAATAAAATACAACTGACCGGATATCTCTCCAATTCCAATAAACACCCCGGACAGGCCGATAAAGCTCTTGGCACTACTTCCGAAATACTGCATGTGTCCGAGACATGTTCCGTAGACACCCGAATAAAAACCCAGCTCAATTCCTGCAAAACAATAACAGGAAAGCGTTATATGGAAATTTCGCGGTAACTCTTGTTTAGTTTTCGCAAATTATTAATTATCAAAATAATTTTGTTCAAAAAAAAATATATATATATATATAATGCTTCCCTAAATGAAGAAACGACTGTTACCTTCATAAAACGATGATTCGATCAAAAATAAAATTTATTGTAATATTCCCAACTAGTATTTGGAAAAAAGAGAACTTATTTATCTTTGATATTTTTTAATGTTAACATATAAAGAGTTACTAAATGGATCTATGCCCTAAATATATTTTCTAGATTAATTAGGGGTAATATAACAAAGTAAAAACATATATATATTTCACTAATAAATTTTAGAACGATTAGAAACGGTAGTATATAATATCAAGGTATAAAATATTGAGTCAACAATTTAGTATCTGGACATGTAACTTAAATTAATGATAAGATTACGAATTGTCGACTTACTACTATTTTGTAAGACATGTTTAAATATATTTATGTCCCACTCCAGCGGAACCTTATATCAGAGTATTATTATATTTTACTAGTTTGTGCACTAGTTTGTTTTAAATATTTCATGATGAAGCCTCAAATAACTTATTTGCATTAGTAGTAGGGAATAGGGACTTCTACTCCACCCCCCCATCCGCCCACGCAAAATTTAATTTTTTTGATGACTCACCCCCCCCCGTGACCTTGATGACTAATTTCTAAAAATAGATTATGACTCACCCCC
>JAUZND010006547.1:0-10723 GCA_034780555.1 Coelogynopora nodosa
CAATCAGATTTTATAGTAAAAATGGTTAGGATTCACTTTTGTCAGAATTCGGAAAATTGGTCATAAAACACTTACTCAAAAATGCTGTCAGAATTCGTAAAAAAACAACACCTATTTCTCTTGTCATTATTCGTATTATATGTCATAAAACATCCCTAAAAGTGAGTTGTCAGAATTCGTATAATTTGTCATATTTAGTAACACAGAGCATCTGTCAGATTTCCTAAAATTGGTCATAAATTTTACCATATATGCACCGGCATTTTGTACAATAACTCCTTATTATAATATATTCCAGTAACTTTTATGTATATATAATTCTTTATTTCGAACAAATAAGCGCCATCCACCTACTTGTATTTGTATTCTCTATAAAATTGCTTATGGGAAATTTTATGTGTATCCATATATATATTATAAAGTATTATGTATTTTTTAAATATGAATCTTATTAATTATTGGTCATGGCACGTATAGTAATTGCAGCTAGACATATATTAAATAATCAAATAACGAAATGTTATAATTAAATATAATTTAATTAATTATACGATGATAATAAATTCTAAAATATTATTTCGTGCAGCATGCAATAAATCTATAGAATAAATTGAGAATTAAGAATTATTGACATGAGAAATGCGAAAGCGAAATATTTCGCCACGTTATTATTATTATATTTGTAATATATATTTCGAATTGTCTGTATAGATATAATATAATTACTTATTAATTAATTATATATAATATATATACAATATTATACCTACAATAATAATATTATATACATAGCCTATCTAGCTATATATATAAATGTTTTATGGCGACAATGTTTTTATCGCTATATTTACTTCGAGATTTACTTCGAATATTTTATCTAGGATCTGCATGACATTATAAAAGTTTAATTATTAAACAAATTATTTAAATAAAATGTTCACATTTCTTTTACGATATTTTAATTAACATTTCATTTACAATATTTTAATTAACATTTCATTTATAATATTTTAGTTAACTTTTAATTTATAAAATTTTAATTAGCATTTAATTTATAAAAATTTTATTAACATTTTATTTATAAAAATTTAATTAACATTTGATTTATAAATTTTTTTATAAATGAATAACATTTTATTTATGATTTTTTACAGCTCTTTTTAAAAATATATTTTTATAACTGAAAAATATTATATAGTATAAAAAAAAGTATAGGTGAACAAATGAAAATCTAAATACGTTCAATATATATAGGCTTGAACACGTAATTTGACAGGTTTTAAACTTTTTACATGTACTTTTATAATTTCATACTCTAATATTGAACAAGAATACTCTATAGAACAAGAGAAAGTGAGTGATTATAAATGAAAACGAAAAAAGTGTAGGCGGTAGAAGATCACAAAACTATAATTGCTTGGTGATGTCTATAACTATATCAGTACTATAAGTAACTATAAGTAACTATATCAGGACATTTGCTGCTCAGCTTTATTGTGAATTAATTATAAAAATTAATAAATTAATTTAATAATATTTATATTAAATAAAGTGATCACAAAAATAAAGATTGACACGAAGCTTACACGTAAAATGTTGCGTTTTGCTAATAAGATTGGTTGTCCATTGGAGAATAGAGCAAAATATGTTTATCAAACGCAGATCTGTAAGTTATTTATGCATATATCTCGCTGTCAGAAAATAGATCTCTTATTCTTTCTGTGTAGTCAGTTTTAGCTTATCATTATGTCTGGACGTGGTAAAGGAGGCAAGGGACTTGGAAAGGGAGGTGCCAAGCGCCACAGGAAGGTTTTGCGTGATAACATCCAGGGAATCACAAAACCCGCTATCCGACGTCTGGCACGCCGAGGTGGTGTTAAGCGTATTTCTGGTCTGATCTACGAGGAGACCCGCGGTGTCCTGAAGGTTTTCTTGGAGAACGTTATTCGAGATGCCGTCACCTACACCGAACACGCCAAGAGGAAGACTGTCACAGCCATGGATGTCGTCTATGCTCTGAAGCGTCAAGGTCGCACTCTGTATGGATTCGGCGGTTAAACAACTACTTAAACGTCTAATCAAACTTACCCCCATTCACCCTTTGAGAACGCGAAATCGGCCCTCTTCAGGGCCACCACTTTCTGGTTGATTACAGATGATTCTGTTTTTCACAGTACAAACCTGTATTAATTTGTAATTAATAAAAGAACGGGATTGTAAGAAATGGAATTATTATTTTTTATATGTACAATTTTATGACTGCAAATAATATACTGAATTTCAATATTTCGTGAAAGAGGATTTGTTGCTTCCACAGCGAAACATTGCTAGTTTTGTTTACCATCCTACTATTAATCAATTTGATAACCAGGGGGGTCTATATGACTGAGATTTGAGTTTATGCCTTCACGAAGGGTCACGTGGTTTTTTATAAATGTATGGTGTTCAGAATAAAAAACGTTACTGTTTAAAAGCATTGCTCCACTGAATGGTCTGTTAAATTTTCATAATGTTTAATTCGCAAACATATTTGTTCAAACTTGTTCAAAACATTTATAGAGCGGTTGTAATGCTTTTAAATGTTCATAAAATTAATTATCCGCAAACGGTCTGGACGGTAATCTCGGGAAATGCTCTAAATGTCTACATTTCTTTACATTATTTCACAGGTGGTTTTCCACACAACTTCATATATTATATGGTAAATATACAATAAACGGTAATATAAATAATATTTTCGGTAAAATTTTATATATCAGCAGTGTGTACAAACTCTTTTTACATATATACAGGCATCCTAACAGCTCCAAAATAAATTTCAGGAAAATGGAAAGCCCCCCATTATCCACCACTGCCTTATTACGAAGCGAGCAGCCGAGCCTCTAAATCGGCAAAAAGCGCCGAAATTTTTCCAGTTTTAAAGCTTACATAGCATTTAAAGACTGAACTACTATTCTTTGGTCTGTTAAATTGTGTTATTATGCTGTGCTATTTAAAATTGTATAGGTCTAGACTCTAGTCTAATTAGAAAATATTATTTAAAATGAAATGTTTTGGATAAATGCAAATAAATTGTAAGCTAACCTTGTTGATATTTATACAGAATTAAAACAATATATAAGATACATTAAGTATAGATGATTTTGAATGCAATAAATCTTGAATGTAGTTCTTTATTTTCCATTATACCTGTAATATAGAATAGATACTCATTACTTCAATAGCAAAGGAAAATTGCGCCATTTTTGGAGTTACAATTCGTTTTAACACAATAAAATATATTTCTGAGAACCATTACCCCACCAAGAAATTATCCAAACCCCCCCCCATTAGAAAATAGTGCCAAATTGTCAATCTCAAAAATGATCAAAATTCCTCTGAAATTTAGGATGCCTGCATATACTAGGTTGTTTTAATAGAATTTGTTATTTTCAAATTTTTTATTATAATTTTAAAGTTATTTAGATTTGGTGAATTTTACTGTCGGTGAGTAATTATGATTCGCTTTCTTTCCAGACCATAGAAATATAATATGCATTTCTATGGTCCGGACTATTCGCTAAGCGTCTGATTTCGATTTTCGTCAACATTTCCAAGACCAAGAACTTTATTACATTCACACTTGAAATTATAGTTGATAATTTTGCAGACTATGATACAAAAAAAGATCGTGAGTTATTCAGGGGCCGCGTCGCTAAGGGGGCAATAGGAGGCTAGCATAGACACCCTTCCCACTATTCAAAAAGGGGTTCTCATTTCAATAGAGAGCCTTAGCGGATGAGGGGGAACTCTATAAGAAAAAGGATAATAATAATACGTTCGTGAACCGTCGTATTCGCTTACGCAAAAGCACCACCATTAACAAAATCATAAAGATGCCAACGCCAACCCCTTCCAGTCGTAGCCTGCCTCGCACCCCCTCCGAAAAAATACTAGTTGTTCCCTTTATAAGCAAAGGATCAATTAATAAAAAATATTTAATTATAGTACGAAATATTAAAAATAAATGTGTATGGTATACATAATATTAGGCTAAAATAAATGATTATATTTTGATACCAAGCAGAAAATTCTTGTGTTTTTGAGGCTGGTAGGCCATTCTCATTAATTGCCTTTCTTGGTACTTGCTACTCGTAACTATTATTTTCAATTCCTTCTAAATTACATACCTGAAAATGGATTCCCTTGTTGCATAAATCCAGTTTTATCACTTTTCTGACGCTATGGTAGTCTATAACATACAAAATGTGCTGAATTATCAGAAAATTAAAATTAGTTCGAAGCCGTGCTTTTATAAATTTCCATGTCATGAATATGCCTTCTTGTCAGTGCTTTTTATTTTCAATTTACAGAAATGTAAAAACGCTGCATGAGCATCTTGCTCGTTAGAATTCATTGTCAATTAAACATTTTAAGGAACCTTAAGGACACATTTTTATAATATAGTAGTTCTAATTGAGTAGACAAAATTTTTTAAAATTAATTATTAATGAATATCAGAGCGCAGATGTTAAAACAAAAATTTGAAATATTTTCAAGGCCAAGTCGAAGTTTCTTGATGGAAGTTTCACAATCAATATTATTTGACTACAAGATAAATATATGCAATGACTTATTTAGATACATTTTGTGAATAATATTAAAACCTTTTTAATATATATAAAAAATAGTATTTAGAAAATTATTTAAAAATGCCATGGAATTGGCTTCAAAATATCCCTGAAAGATGGCTCTACATAGAATTAGCCTATATCTACAAAGAACATGCTTTATATTTTTATAACTGTGGGATAACTTAAAAAAATGTGTTGTTAAAAAAAGCCTTTTCTTTAAAAAAAAGTATTCAAATGATTTGAACACCCGGGTTTAACGATAATGCTTGAAAAATAGAGGGGGGGTTCTAGATATAGAACAAAATATTTAATAGTTATTAGTTTCTTGTATGTCATAAACCTCTTGCATACCACTAAACCAAATTAGAACATCATTCTACAATAATTTCTTGATAAATAGGTTTCAATTGTTTAATATAAATGTTTAATTTTACAACTATCAATCGTTGGTTGATGTTACATACAGCTAGAATCAAATTTTACAGATAAGTGTAATGTATCAAAGATAAAATCACTAGGATTTTGATCAATCAAACTGGGGTGGCCCTGAAAAGGGCCGTTGACGCGTTCTCAAGTGGGGTGCTTGGGGGTTGGGAATAGTGGAACCGAATCTACTTGGAGCCAGTATACTTGGTCACGGCCTTTGTGCCTTCGCTGACAGCGTGCTTGGCGAGCTCACCAGGCAACAGAAGACGAACTCCAGTCTGGATCTCCCGACTTGTGATGGTCGACTTCTTGTTATAATGAGCTAGACGGCTAGACTCGTTAGCAATACGCTCGAAGATATCGTTGACAAAGCTGTTCATGATAGACATAGCCTTCGAGGAGATACCGGTGTCAGGGTGGACTTGACGGAGAACCTTGTAGATGTAGATAGCATAGCTCTCCTTCCTCTTCTTCCTGCGCTTCTTGTCAGTCTTAGGTGCCTTGACTTTCGAAGCCTTCTTCGCCGCTTTACCAGATACAACCTTGGGTGGCATGACTCGATATGAGGAATTAGTTAAAGGAGTTAATTTGACAAACAAGCTATATAACGATAATCCAAGACAAATTGTGTCAGTGCAAAGAGTTGTCTCATACAATCAATCGATAATTCCCATTGCGACAGAATTGTTTACATAGACAGCGTTTTCATACCTACAAAGCAATTTGACTTGTTTCTAATTTCATCGTTTGTATTATTGTCTTAGTACCTTATTTTAATTACATAATGTCTGGACGAGGCAAAGGAGGAAAATCACGATCCAAGGCTAAGACTCGTTCATCGAGGGCTGGACTCCAGTTCCCCGTTGGGCGCATCCACCGACTTCTCCGCAAGGGAAATTACGGCGAGCGCGTCGGTGCAGGAGCCCCTGTCTACCTTGCTGCCGTCCTCGAGTACTTAGCTGCTGAAGTTCTTGAACTGGCCGGTAACGCTGCCCGTGACAACAAGAAGTCTCGTATCATTCCACGTCATCTTCAACTCGCCATCCGAAATGACGAAGAGTTGAACAAGCTTTTGGGAGGCGTCACCATCGCCCAGGGAGGTGTTCTGCCTAACATCCAGGCTGTTCTCCTGCCCAAGAAAACCGCCAAGTCCGCATAAATAACTAACTTTCCCACCCATTACCCCCTTGAGAACGCGAAATCGGCCCTTTTCAGGGCCACCACTTTCTGATTGATATACTTTCGTTTGGCCCTTAGGCCCTTTTTAGAAAATAAGTTGCATAAGGACAAGGTGCCTCTAACATATCAATTAATACTCATTTTAAAGAATATTTATTATATCTCTCTGCTTCCGTTGTAGTCACGTAAAACTGTTGCATGACATATTCTTATTGATCAGATTAATTTAACTTATAAGCTATACAGATGTGGACACTGTATTTGGGTAGCTCTGTTTACATCACTATTTGTTACATTTTTTAAGCAATTGTTTAAATATAAATACCTATTTCATTTCTTCCACCAACCAACCTATAATTATTATATATATAAATATTTCGAACATTAAATACAAAATAGAAACTATATGATCCCAAAATAAGTGTTTTTAATGTAATTGGAGCGTTACTATCATAGAGAAAAGAGTCATGGTTACTATATGTAAAAGTACTGGCGCGTTTAATCCTAGTTATTTTTACTATTACATAACACTACAGGGTATCAATCATAGAGTAAAGAAAGGGACTACTCTATGGTATCAATTGAATTATCTCAGTAGGTCAGTAAATATACGTATTATTATACATGAGTTCACTTGTCGTAATGTTTGTAATTGGGTGCCGAAAAACATAAAATTTGTGTTATAATTATTTTGAAAGCAACTATATTATATAGATTATTACTTGCAAGAATAAAATACTTAATAGATAATAACAATTGGATTCTAACACATTTATATCATTAAATATTATAAATATGCGATCATAGTTTATAACCATAAAAAAGACCTTGCTAAAAATACTTTTAGAGAAGAATGCATTCTTATATATTGTTGTTAATTGATATTAATTATGCTTAAATAAAATTGATTGCAAACATCAGGCAAAATCAGCTCACCAGATAAAAAGAAACAATAAAATATAAATCAAAAGATAGGGTAACTATATAACAAAGAAAACCGACAAAAATGATACACAAAAGGCATTGGAGAGGATTTAATAAAACTGGAAATAACAACAGTACAACTTCCTAGAAAAAACTCGAGAAAACCAGCCAAAAGTAGACCAATACCAAAAGTGAAAGAAAATGAAGGAAGTCCACCAAGTTATACGTCTTGTACTTATAACACAGGCCTAGGAAATAAGAGGTGGATAAGTCATGCCTGTAGTGATTATATGTTGACACAATTGTTAACGCTATTATTTTTGGAATTATTATAGGGAATTATATTGATATAATATGTTGACCCTATGTACAGGGTGACCATATATGTTGACGATATGTAAGCCTACATGTTGACCTTTCATGAAATTTAAAAACATCCTTGAAAACCGCGAAATAAACTAATTATAACATCTTCAAAATTCTTCTGATAATAATATATATATCAAAAAAGAACGTTCGTTTGAAATATATGAATTTAACCCCCCTGGCTATATTAGTGTACATTATGTAGTATACATAGGATTAAACCCTCGGCCGGCCATAAATATAATTTTCTTTAGAATTATCCGCTATCATGGACGTCGCCAAAGGTACGGGCGGCCGGGAATATCGAACCTCTTGAATCTCTGCCCTTTTTTGATAATGGTGCACTGCATGCCCCTTTTCTATAACTAAGTATTATTTTTTTCTACGGTGTAATTTAATCTGATATGCCTAAATATCTAATAAAATCTGTATATGAAAAATCTGTAAATGAAAATTACTATCAGAAAATATTTTCAGAAAATATTGCCTCTCTTAAAAAATTTAAAATATAAATGCATGCCCTTTTCAGAAAATAATGCCACTCTGATAATAATGTAAAATATAAATGCCCTTCAGAAAATATTGCCCCTATTAACTATGATCCCTATATATATGATAACTTTTTAAAATATGCCTTTCTTTGAATTCCCAAAATTAATTAATATTATATTATATGATGTTAATATATATAGCTTATACAAATATTATATACTAATATAATAGCTTTCAACAAACGTTTACTATAAAAAAAAGTGATCTCCATAAATTGGGTACCTATATATAAATAGATCATTAAAAAAAAATTTAAATTATTAAAAAAAGACTGAATAATATCGACAAAGGAAATAGAAAACCGGAATGACATCGAAATATATATTACGAGATACAGTGACCATTCAAGCAGATCAATATATCTTTTGACTGCGCGCAAGCCAATAAAAATATAGGAAATGTTATTCCGTTGCGGTACTATATTCCAGTCAATTCTATGTTATTCCTGTTCGATGTTATTCCAATTCGATTTTACTCAGTCGTCCCGAAATATGGCACTGATATTTTGAATTCAAACTAACTCCAACTTGACTTTTATATTTTTAATTTATAAAAAATGACTAAAACCTTAAATAAAGTCATATAACAGTAAACATAATTAATATACAAATATTGACAGACAAAAATGATAATTTGACAAACCTAATTAATAGATACTTTAAAAACGAATTTACTGAAAATTATTAAAAATTTCCGACACTGGATATTTCAGTAGTTGTAGTTTTTAAATTTTCGTTTAAATTAGTGTGGCGTATATGTAATACATTTTCAAATAAAAATGAAATATCTGGTACTTAAACTATGTACGCATACTTTATAAAATACATACACTATATTTAAAACACATGTATACTACACGTTTTGAGAATTAATGGTTTCATGTTTTTTATATATTGGACAAAGATAGTTATGTTTTTAGAATTTTCTCACAGTATTTATGCCTTCGAGTATATATCAATACATAAAAATAAATAGTAATAATGCACAACATTAATATTATATAATAAAAATTAATATCATTAAATCATCTCTGGGGTTGTTAACCTTTTAACGATGGCATTGCGCTCATCTTTCAAGCCAGTAGTTTGGATGGACAGGACGTTTGGGTTTTTTTTATTATAGCAAGCAGAAATTCAGTAGCTTGACGCATTTCGTAGTTGAACAAACCTTAACTACACTCGTACACAGCGCACGTATAAATAATGCCGAGCACATGTTTTTCTCCAGATTTAGACGATCTGAGTTATCATTGCATCTTTTTTTCTAATATTTAAATTGACTTTATGCAAAAACAAAAATATTATCATTTGATGGTAATGTTTGATCATGTGATAAAATGTTATATTTATTTAATCTCTATACTGAAACACCCAGGCCATAGCGGTTACGTTATTGAATTCGGAGGTCTCTCTGTATTGCACACTAAACTGATTTCAAAATCTTGCTTTGTTTGATATTGTTATAGCTATGGATGTTGCTGTCCTTTAACGGTACATATACATAATTCATGAATTTTAAAATTTAATAATTACATATAATCTATTTTTTAATAATATTTACATTATCGTAAACAAATGGAAGCCAATGTATGAATAGAAGTTGCGCCAGATGCAAGTTCAACAGTAATTTTTAAGTTATTTAACAAAATGTATTTTGTTACCATATTTTCTACAACATACCTGTAGAATTTATATACTTATTAGCAAATGAATTTATAGACATTGTTTATTTATACACATTGATTATTAATCTAAATATTCTAATTAGTTTAATAATTTATATAAGTAACCTATAGTCATTTTAGTCAAGTTAGTCAATTCCATATTATAATGATTTCAAGTTATATACAATATATTATTCTTATAGTGTGCTGATTTAGTTTCATAGGTGTTATTTTAATATAAAATGAAGAGTGTTAACAGACGCTAGCGGTCACAACTGCTGAAAACATGAGGTGCATATTTTTAAAACAAAATATTTCATTATAAATAATTTATTATATATTAAACTGAATATTATTTATAAAGAAAATTTGTAAAAATATAATTACTAATGAAATTATTGTTATGAAAATATTAATAAATTAAAAATTATAAATATGACTGTTCTTTCGGTTTCATTGATTTTTGTGATGATGGCTACTGAAATTGTAAACGCTGTTCGTCCCCTTGGCCTTGCATGTGTGATAAGAAACTTTTTTTTTATGTAGTTTGCAATCAATTGTTGGGCTTCCTGACGTAGTTGCAGAAGTTTATAGACTCACAGATGTTTGCAGGTGCAAATTATCCACTTGTAAGCTTTTTTTTTCTCAAGATTGTATGTATAGTTTAAATGTTTGCCGTTCCTTGGCTTATGATCAGACCCGTAAATCAGTGCTGCCACTATATGTGCAATTCAAATCGCATTGTGATTTTTCTTAAAAACAAGCGATTTTGTTGCGATTTTTTATTATTGTTACATTTCTGCGATTTTTTTATGAAACTCACTATTATTTTTTTTATGCTCTATTTTTAGAACAATGTAAAAAATCCAATTTGAACTTGAAATATTGTAAATTAAAATAATTGCATCAAGCCAGATATATTGTTAGTGTATTGTTGCGTAATAGAATGTGTTGAACCTAAAGTGCATTGTTGCTTAATATTATTAATTTAGCTCAGAGA
>JAUZND010006548.1:0-10723 GCA_034780555.1 Coelogynopora nodosa
ATAGAACAGTATATTCCCATTAAATTTTTAATCTATTTTTCCTATGGGGCGTTATTTATGGGACACCCTGTATATTGCAATCTAAACGTCTTTTAAATTTTATATAGCGTCAAGCACAGACAATAATGTTAACATTATAAATTTTGTTATTACTAAATTATACCTTCGTTGTTTTTACATAATTAATTATTAATTTTTAACCATTATTTTGAGATGTAAGAAAGTATGTATACTATCTTAGATCATTATGTATTATAACATCACCTTTTCTGTTTGTTTGCAAAAATATTAAAATTATAAATGTATTTTTGGTTTATTAAAAATGATATTTTTTACAAAATGAAAACATTCAGAAATATTTTCACACTTTCACTATCTTTAGCTATGCTTTGCATGCACCTATACATTGAAGCATGAGTCATTTGTAGGCTTACTATTAAGTTTGTGTGTGCATGTGCACAGACACACAAACATCAAAATATTGTCACGCCATTTATTTGTATATTGGTTTTGTATGTTGGTAAGCCAGGTAAACATTATACGGTATACTGCTTGTTTATGCATCTATGTTAGGTGCATGTATATTATAAGCACCCTATTTGATAATAATCTGTAGCTACTTAGGTTGATAAATAAAAAAGACGGTGTTCTATGCATGCATCTCTATCTAATGAAGGTATAAGGCATGTCAAGCATTATCCACACAACAAGGATATCACAGTATAGCCTACGTGTATTGATTCTGTAGTTCTCTTTCAACATCATCATAATTCGCTACAATGGGATCTAGGAGGACATATGATTACACCGTGAAAAGTTTTGTTAAAGAAGTAAAACAATATCCTTTGTTATATGATGCGTCCGTAGAAGAGCACAACAGAAGGGATTTGGTTAACGAAACGTGGCTAATGATCGCTAAAAGTCTTGATTTGGAACAATCAGACAAACGTAAGTACGGTTTAGTTGACTATTAGTTCGTACTTTATTCTACACAACCGAACTATTTCAAAGTAGTTAAACAGTGTGAGAATCTAATGTGTTTTGTATAAATATGTTATAATTATATTATATATTATTTTATGTCTTATTTAGACGTCATCGCCTTTTAAATAATATAAATCAGAAACATGAGTCGCAGAACAAAAAATATAGTTGCATTTGAAAGTTAGTGTCAACATTTCGATTAAATGTATAATTCGATAATGTTATACTGGTTAAAGGTTGATCTGATAACATACTTTTATTTTTCTATTTGAAAGCGAGATAACATTAAAGCAACCTGACAAGTAGCCCTACTTACTATATATATATATATGTATTCTTTGATTCTTACTGTTGAAACCATGAGAAATATATGTGAAGATTATATGAAAAGAAATTACGTCAGTATATTGTGTGAAAATAAAGGTAGTCTATTATATTTAGATACCGTTTATATTAGCCTATTAATAACAAGACGACATTATCGCCTCTGTATATTAAGGATTTCTTAAACTTGCATTTAATTAAAAAATGTAATCATTTACATTTAAACTCTGTTCATTTTATCCGATAACGGTAAAAAATAATTCCATCAGTTCATTACAATAAATGTCTTCATTTTTGTATTTCCATGAATTTACATTATTCAAATGACTAATTAATATTGATTGCTCTCTAAAAATTACTTTTTGATTATTATTATTAATACATAGTTTTCTAATAACCGACGAGGAATATTCTCGATATTATTTGAAGTACTTTATATAGAGATTAAAAAAATTTTAATGAAGAGGAATTAAAATGAAATAAAACCTGTTTACTATTAACTCTCAACAAGTACAGATATTATTCAAAAATTTTGTATAATTTTGTAAATTTTGTATAAGGCAAAATCTATATAATCTATTCAAAAAATATAAATGTAGGCACATATATTTTAAATATTACACATATTCTAAGATCTTATGGAATATGTAGAAATGTGAATTATGCAATACAAAGTTGTAAAATTGAGAGTTATTATACAGAAGAAAAAAATAAATAAACCTAAATAGCAATTTCACACAATATTCATTTCTGAAGAGTGGTTTGGATCAAATGTAAGTAATAAAATACAAAATTTTAAATTATTTTTAAAGATAATTTTTATAGTATCAATAATCAACTATTTAAATTAGTTAGTCAAAAAATAAATATTCTTATCGTTATTATAAATAATTTATCGCATATTAAAACTGTTTCAAATCAAATCATATACTATGCTATTTAGTAAATTTAATATTGCTTATAAGAAATAAAGTTACACTATAGTCTATGGCCTTTGGACACCTTTTTCAAATATTCGTTTTTAAATAGTTAATTACATTCTTATATTAATATTGTTAGCCTATGTCTTATGAGTTCGATTTTATTAAATGGGATAATATATAATGTATTCATTTTGCACTCATTATTTTTGCACTTTCCATATTTATTCCCCTTATATTTTTTCTAATTATTTTCCTTCTCTCATTTCCCATTACTCCAATTAGAAATAAAGCAACTGGCCGCTCACTGGCGTATTCTGCGACAAGGCCTGTGTAAATTTGTGAAGTGCAACCCTTCCAGTAGGTTCGGTGGTCAAAAGAAGGAGAAGAGTTCGGCCTGGAAGCACTGGCCCTACATGAACTGGCTGAGTCCATATGTCCGGCGAAATAAGGTACATCATCCCACCTCACTACAATCATATGCGCTATCATCTGATTTAATAAGCAGTGATTTAATGAACCGCATAAATGATGAAGAATCGCTTGAAATGAAGCCACTGCTAGAAAGTCCGACCATACAGAACCGTCATCCATCACCAGAGTTCAATCGGAAAACACCAAGATTGGAGGCCACCATAGCGATTTGTGAATCAGATAAACCGACCACCTCTACTAACGCTAAACGTATAACTTGTCAAGACAATGTCGTCGACCAGACCCTGCTGAACACAATTGATGCCCTGATCGATGAACGACAGAAGCCCGAGACAGAGTTTGATCAATTTGGGAAGCATGTGGCATTCTCACTTTCAAGTGCACTGGATAGAACACAATTCGTGTATGCAAAATTCAAAATCCAAGAGATTCTAACGAAAGCCGAAATGGGTATGTTGCACAACCCGTTAAACAGCCAACAATCTATAATACAGCACACACCTTTCACATAATAAATTCAGTGTGTCTGCCGTAATGACGACAAAAACAAATAATAAGGCCACAACCCTTTTGTAGTCTAAAATTCCAAATATGTTTTTTTAATTTAATGAATGCTATTTTTATACAAATTGTTTGTATATTAGATTACTTTTGTTTTTTTGTCATTATATAAAAAAAACATTCGAGTTTTACATGTGCGTAAAATGACAGCTTTTAAGACCCCCTATGATACCCTAGTATGCAATTCATATTGATTCATAAATTATTATCGGCTACGATAGACAATATGAATTTACAAAGTTGCTTGTACATTATAGAATATTAATTTAGTATAAACATTCTAATATTTCATTTCTTCAATCATTGTTGGTGATGTGCAATGTTATTATAACAAAGGATAATGTACACATGATTAGTTTTGAATTTTATTTTTCTCTACACTTTACTATAGATATTATATATTAACAAATAAAGTTAATTTCCTCTTCAATCAGTTTTTAACTCTATTCCATCTCGCTGTATACAAAATGTACATTACATATTCAAATACGTAGTTTTACTTTATAATGTCATTAGATGAGCTACGCGTTTCAAATAATTATTTTTTATTTTTGAAACTACTTTCAAAAATGCTTATACCAAAGGCATGATAAAAGGTGTAATATTTTTCTAATAAATATATAATAATGTTAAGCACATTGTTGGAAACAAAGCAATAAATATATTAATTTTATTGTATTTTAAATTTTTCTGATATATTGTAACTTTTTTGTATTAAATTTACATTTCTCTTTACTTGTAAAATTAAATTTTTCACATTGTAGCTATTAAATGCAATTATTTATTGTATATTACTTATTACAAAATATCTAAAATGAATACCTTCAATTAAGCATTACAATTAACTCGGCAGTGTATACAAAAATAAATGTTATATTAAATTTGAATGTGTACTTCTAGCTTATAAGTCGAATTGTCTATAAAAAGGGATCATAAATGGATTCGTAAATTTGTAATTTTTCAATAAAATATAGAAATAAATGGTGCAATTTTTTAAAAAGTGAAAAATTATTTTAATATATTAACCTCATACAGTTATTTATATGCATAATACTACCTACTGTACACATTAACTAATTATCTATATAATTTTGAACACAATAAACTCGTCGATTAAACCATTGCAGATTTCATTTTAGTTTTTCTTTTATAAATGGTTCCTTATACTTTCACAGAAGAGGTGCATGATATTATTTGACACATTAATATAAAACACTGTTGTTCAACTTTGAATATGACAAATTCTTGAATAATGAGAACACCATTTTACCGAGCAATTGTTTTGATCTAAAAAATTCTTTAGCTAATACCATTAAATAATACAAAGATAGATATAATGGTAAAGTGCTTACAAATATTTATAACATTAATCCAGAAAAATAACTATATCATCAGCTATCAAAATAACTAAAAGAAATGAGATCACATTACGTTCCTAAAAATACAAAATATCAAACTTTTTCTCTGGGTTTTTGATTTCATTTATCACGTCTACACATTTAGAAATGTAACAAAATAAAACAAACCGATTTTCGGGTTCTCACGGCACCCGGTTATATAGTCATGAGTACACCGTTTGAGAGACCCCCCCCCCTCCCCCCAATGAAGCATGTAAGTAGATATTACAACTTCAAACTTTGATGAAAGAGAGAACAACTGTATTATTAAACGGAAGCGTATAGTGGTAATTAATGTTTTGTCTAATTTACTTTGTACTCTAGATTTGACTTTTTTTATTGCTTCAGTGTTTTGTGGCCTATATTAATGTAATTTGATCTATATATTTATTTAATATTGTTAAAAACCACACAGTTCTTAATATGAAACGTTTCCAACAGTTATTGGTGAGAAACTTTATCAGGGGGATAATACTTACAGATTAATCTCAATAAAAAAGCGAACATATCCCTTTTGAATTTTTTGTTAAACACTTAATAAAGATAGAATGACAGAAAGTTTTCACATTTACCATCGACAGATGGGGTTATAGGTCCATGGTGTTATAATTTTATCTTAATCTGTTGAGGTTTGAGTTATGAACATCCAAAGTTTATATTGAAATGGGTGTATTGGATACAGAAAACTTATGAAGACGAAAAACAATAGTGTTGACATTTGATTTTCCAATGAGAATTCCGCTTTCAACCTGTAAGAAATTTCCCTTTACGAGATTATAAGCTTTATTTAGACTATGGTAGACGTGATGTATTTATCACAAAACACTCTACATAAAAATGTTTATAATATTAAGTAAAAACTATTAAATTATACACATAAAATGACTAAAAAGTTTAGAAGATTGTGAAGAACTATTTTTGAGGCAATGTTATATCTGAAGTCAATTAGTTTTTTACTAAAACAGTACCTGCATGGAAGGATGTAAAAAAATAAAATAATAATATTCACTTTGGTCAGATGTAACCAGATGTGTTCTAAAAAAATTAATTTTGGAGTGGGTGTGAGCAATTTAGCAAAAAGAATATTTATGTGTAGATTTCACTATCTTCAGAGGTCTTGAAGGTAGGGGATATGGTTGTTGGATATGTTAATAAGATTATCGAAATATCAGTTTCAGCCAAATCTCACAAATGTGGCGCAAAATAAAATAAACTAAATATATAGTTCCTGATGTAGTCAATATTAGTCAGAAGGAAATTTATTAAATTTACTATGAGAGTATATGGTAATGTATATGCACATTAAGTGCACATAAGTTGGGTAGATTTACTAGCAGATGTGCATTAAAATAAATTTAGAAGAATATATATACATTTTAAAATCTCTACTGGCTTCATTTCGAAAAACGCAGAATCGTCAATTCGTATTGAGTGTCCACTATAAAGTATGTGTTGTATTGACTCGTTATTGCAAAATCCACTCTGTATCAAACTTGCCCATCAGTATTTGTGAGGGGTGGGAGGATTTTGAGTTTGAATCCCACTCTTTTTCTACCCATACCCCTTATTTTTCAATTTATTCCCCTCTCTCCCTACTGATTTATCTTTTTCGTAACCCCTGCCACTTCTTTTTTCTCTTTCCACCCTCTTGAGCAGCTGGTTTGCTCCGCAGTATTACCTATTCAAAATAATTATAAGTCAGACTCAAAACATGCAGTATATTACCTATTCGAAAGAAATGTGAGCCAGCTTAAAGACGCATGGTATTATACAAACTTAAACGAAAGAAGCATGATCCAGACTGAAGACTCTTTATGTCAGTAGTTTTCTCACCTTTACCGCGATCACCATCATCTCCAACAGCTCGCCAGGAAAGTTTGACGATGCGTCGACTTTTATCAATAATTTTTAAGTTGAAGTTTCGAATGCGGTCTGGAGGCATGTGGTCAACATATGGGCTTGGATTATCAACGCGGATTCCGCCAAGTGTTACGGTTCGTGAAATGGTTTCCAATTGTAAAATATTTCGTTCTAGGGTATAATAAAATGCGGCGTGTTTGTTATTAAAATAAGCTACAAACACATTCTGTTTTCCTACAACAATGTTTAGAATTTAAGTATAAATTTCTGATGGTATATTTCTGAAAATATAGTAATTTTAAAAAATTGAATTGTTCCACTTTTCTTTTCAATTGCAATTGAAGAGCATAGAACTACTTATACAAATAAACCTCTATCTATGATTATAGTAAACAATTTTTTTTATGTTCGCAGCTTTCGTGAACTACAATTTAATATTGAACAACGAAAACAATTGTAAATCAGACTTTTAATATACATAAATAATTATAATGATTTGGTATTTGAATTTATGTTAAAAAACAATGAAAATATATAATATGTTAAGTACGTAAGAATCAAAGTCATAAATATAATTTAAATATTTATCAATATTTATATATAGAAACCAATTATTTGATACTACATGTAAACTTCAAAAAATATGACATTGAAAAATTGTAATTAACCAAATGTCAGTTTAAGATGACTTCATGGAGTACCATTTTATTTGTGATGTTAACATAATTATAATTATAATAGCATATATAAAACTTGTATCTTAAAATTTTGATTCATTATTATGGGCATAAAATAAATAATCCCATAAAATAATCACAAATTATACACTAAATGCACTCAAATTATATATAAATAGTTGGCTCCATAATTTTCATGTAATTTGATATAGTCGTTACCATCTTGTTTTTTTCGTTTTACGTTATAACTGTTATAGAATTCATAGTTATATGTTAAGGAAAGTATAAGGAAGCTATATAATAATATTTTTGTTTAATTCTGGTCAGAAATATACATACGCTGTTAAAAGTATTAATCTTATGATAGATATAGCTCCCCACTATATATTATGTAAAATGTTGAAAATAATAGAATATTGATATTTTGAATTTTAAAACGAAAAACAGTGCCAATTAAAAATAAATATTAATACTGTATTAAAATCAATTAAATACATGCCATCTTGTTAGCCAATACGGTATATTTTTATTATATTAAATGAATTTATCGTTTGGTTGTGGTATTATATTAGCATTGAATAACTTAAGTTTTTTTCCTGTCGATATTTAAGATATCTATGTAGATATTTTATTATATTTGTTAAAAATAAAAATAAATGAAATTTGACGTAAAATTAGAAATCACATAGTTAAATATACATATTTCTGCATAAATTTCTGAATTAAAAGCACAATTTGCACCATAACAGTAAACCACCAAATGTCAAAGATATATTAACACTAAACAAATATATATATATGTATAGATACATAATTGAATTTTAACAATTTATATATTTAATATTAGCCTTTACCTTGGCATGATATGTAAAATTATACTCTTAAGTGAAGCAAAAATTAACATTATTAATTTACGTGTGTCTTGTTGTTATTTACCAAGGATTAATGAAGGTATGCATCGCTTAATAATAAGGTTAGTTAGTTATTAATATTTAAATAAATTCATATTTTGATAGACTAGGAAACTCCGAATATATAAGAATCTTCCTGAAAATATTGAGCAATTTGTTTTACTAAATTTATAGCTCTGGCTACTTTGGCGATATAAATAATGCTATAATCCATAGTTGAATAATTTTGGTGTGGAAAAAATAAAATTTTACTATATCACTTGAAATTTGTCATCATTATAAAACTATGGTATAATTTTACTACAAAAGTCATGTTTGAAGGTCAATATATGGCAAGATACAAAGAATATCAATACAACACTATATTTTATACAGGAATCGAAAATGTTAGCTACTTCCCAGAAGGATTAATCTTTTCTAAAAGCCCCTCCCTTAGTAGTGGGACTGTCAAGGACATATTTATATAATTGCTATACGTGTTATTGAAAATTTGTTAAAATATATTATTATGCAGAAATTATGTAAAATTCAAAAAAATGGTATATATTAATTATCCTATTAAATTTACTGCCTTTTGTTATTTCTAATGACATTCCGACATATTATTTTAAACTGGCTAAATGCACTGGCTATATATATATATATATATATATATATTGTATATCAGTTATTTCAGCTTACTGAAGCGAAGTTGATGGCGCAAAGTGTGAACAACTGTTGAGTTGAAGTTGACGACCGCTTTTGCGTTGTAAATGCCGAATTGAGTGAGGTCCTTGCCAATGATTGAAGCCGAGTACATGCCATCGTTTTCAGTTATATCAGACCCTTCGCAAGAATAACATTTTAATATATATATATACTAATTAAAATGTAAACCATATTTGAACATATTGTATATATGCCCATAACATATATATATATATATATATATACACTCATATTGCATTAACAAATAATCACATACGTTTTTGATTTATTTAATTGTATCTATTTTATCTGCAACTGACAAAATGTTATAGAATGGAAATTACAAAAGATGCTTAAATTAATTGTAATTTATAATTAAACTGATTAAGATTAAATTCCACAATTTTTGAATAATTTTGAATAATTATTCTAAATATATATTAAATTCTATAAAATGATAATTTTAAATTTATGATTTGTGGTGAAAAAATTATTAATTTAAATACTCCGTGATGATAATTTTAAATTTATGATTTGTGGTGAAAAAATTATTAATTTAAATACTCCGTTTATTAAGTAACATTTTTGAAAAATTAATTAATTAAATAAATAAAAGTTATTTTTTTGAAAAATATTGGGAAAAATGGATTATATTAAAAGATTACACACTATAGTTCACATGATGTAAAGGTAAATTACCTACACAAATAAGTTTTTAAATATTTAAATACTATCATTACAATGATAAAACAAAATATATTATTAATAAAATACAGTTTTGCTGACAATTGCAGTTTAACAACTCATTAAAAAAACGGAATTTTTCTAATTAAAAGTATACATATGTTTGAATAAAAATATAATATATAATGGCTGGCGGCAAATCCGGGCATCTTCTTTCGTAATATTTACACTCCAATAAAACTTAAGCTTTGCATTTTTGAATAAATAAATTTTGAAAAAATTAATTTTTAAATAAATAAATATAAATAATCTTTGCTACCATTAGATACGTTTAACCCACATATACGAGAACAAACTTATATTTAATTATCAAAAAAACACTATACAATTCTTATAATATAGAAATACAACAAAAAAATCTGAAGCCTTAGTCACCCCCTTCCTTAAAAAATGTTGTGTATATGCTATTGTAGGATTATTTATTTTGTTGATTTATTGAAAAAAATTGCTAAAGATACATAATTAAATTTTTACATAAAAGTATACTGAGATGTATAAAATAGTGTAAACGAACAAAAATATAACTCAATTTTCACTCACAATGCTAAATTCTTTAATAACTTACCAACACCGTCGTCGTGCATTATAATTGTACTTTGCTTGTTCACAGGATAACTCAGAATCAAATCTACTTTTGCCCCGACTACTGCATTCACGTCCTTGGTCACTTCAATGATGGCGATAACACGGGTCGTCGAGTCAACTGTGTGGACACTGCTGCTCGAGAGACTTCCGTCCGTTGTCACTGAAATCGATGCATTTTTCACGGATTTTGTCATGACCATATAGGCACCACCGGTGGTCGCATAGGAGCTCCCCGCCAGCGGACTGTAGACATCGTTTGAATATTTTGTCTTCCACGTGCCAGTCTGTATTTATAAATTGATTCTTTCAAGTATATGAACTAAATCGGTCGAAATGATACATATCTATTATATCATAAATATTTAATTGTTTCAATTACAACTATAGTACGATCACACAACAACTGTTTCATCAACCCGTCTAGTAGAATAATAAGAAGAGACATTTTTCTTCTATAGGAGCTTATATATTCTCAATCTTACAATTATAATGTAACGCTAGAACACTATACAACAACAGAAAAACAAAACTCGTATAGAGTTATTTCTCAAAATAAGTCAAATATTTTATTATAATATAAGTCCATAATTTTAATATAATATGTCCTTTAAACAGTAATTTTAAATGTGTTTCAAATA
>JAUZND010006549.1:0-10723 GCA_034780555.1 Coelogynopora nodosa
CGATAGTTACCGATAGTTACCGCTAGTTACCGATAGTTACAGATAGTTATAGCTAGCTAGTTACCGATAGTTACAGACAGTTACAGATAGTTATAGCTAGCTAGTTACCGATAGTTACAGATAGTTATAGCTAGCTAGTTACCGATTGTTACAGATAGTTATAGCTAGCTAGTTACCGATAGTTACAGATAGTTATAGCTAGCTAGTTACAGATAGTTAAAGCTAGCTAGTTACCGATAGTTACAGATAGTTATAGCTAGCTAGTTACCAATAGTTACCGATGGTTACCGCTAGTTACCGATATTTACCACTAGTTACCGATAGTTACCGCTAGTTACCGATAGTTACCGATAATTACCGATAGTTACCGATAGTTACCGCTAGTTACCGATAGTTACAGATAGTTATAGCTAGCTAGTTACCGATAGTTACAGATAGTTACAGATAGTTACAGATAGTTATAGCTAGCTACTTACCGATAGTTACAGATAGTTATAGCTAGCTAGTTACCGATTGTTACAGATATTTATAGCTAGCTAGTTACCGATAGTTACAGATAGTTATAGCTAGCTAGTTACCGATAGTTACATATAGTTATAGCTAGCTAGTTACCAATAGTTACCGATAGTTATAGCTAGCTAGTTACCGATAGTTACAGATAGTTATAGCTAGCTAGTTACCGATAGTTACAGATAGTTATAGCTAGCTAGTTACTGATAGTTACAGATAGTTATAGCTAGCTAGTTATCGATAGTTACAGATAGTTATAGCTAGCTAGTTACCGATAGTTATTTCTAGTTACCGCTATTTAGTTTTTAATAAATGTCGCCTCCAAATCACATATTTATGGATTATCGATTGATAAATTTATCATATTTAATGATTCCTCACGTCCCACAGGATTTGTGAGCTTCGATCATCCCAGCAGCGCTCAAGCGGCAATTCAGGCCATGAACGGATTCCAGATCGGCATGAAGCGATTAAAAGTGCAGCTCAAACGCCCCAAAGGTGATTCAACTAAACCGTATTAGGTAAGCTAAGTAGCTTTATGGGGGGTAGCTGGGGCTAGCCCGATATAGTGGGAATGAAGCAAAACTCAAATCAGCTGACTGGATTTCACATAAACCGCCAAGAGAATCAAATGGGTCAGGTTGTTTTCTTTGTGTTACTACTTCCAGAGTGTTCTTTGATAGATATAAGTGAAACAATGCAATGAACATGCTGTTTGATATTCAGTAAACAGTAAGTTTAGTTACATCGTTTAAAAATATGTACAGTGGGAAATATTTTAACACTTTATAAAATAATGTTATACAACAAATTGTTTAATCTCTAGGTATATGATACAACTACCTCCAACACAGGGATTCATATATAATAGAACTACCTCCAACACAGTGATTCATATATGATACAACTACCTCCAACACAGTGATTCATATATGATACAACTACCTCCAACAGTGATTCATATATAATAGAACTACCTCCAACAGTGACTCATATATAATAGAACCACCTCCAACACAGTGACTAATTTATAATAGAACTATCTCCAACACAGTGAGTCATACATAATAGAACTACCTCCAACACAGTGACTCATATATAATAGAACTACCTGCTCCAACACAGTGAGTCATATATAATAGAACTACCTCCAACACAGTGAGTCATATATAATAGAACTACCTACAACACAGTGACTCATATATAATAGAACTACCTGCTCCAACACAGTGAGTCATATATAATACAACTACCTCCAACACAGTGAGTCATATATAAGATATATAATATATAGTATATAGTGATGTCATTAAAGTTAAATAACTATGCATTATTTTAGAGCTGGCTTCAGACCTTCAGATTTTTTTCTGAGAAGCTAACACGTGTAGGCCCTATGCTGTAGTGAAAAACACTATCCCTTGATATATTAAATCTGTATGGTCAATATATTACTTGAGCTGTTTCATTTATGTAAAATATTGAATGCAGGTCAATAGTAAAACATTTTTTACAAAATTTTAAAGTGACATTACGAAGTGACCATGCAAAAAATATATAAATGTTTTTTTGATTTAATAAAAGTGTTTTCACTAATTTGAGTTTTGTTTCATCACTATAATTTAGCTGCCAAATCTATCTGTAATCAGCTTGTAAAAATGACAGACTTGATATTAATCTTGCCTTTCACCTTTTTTTAAGAAACTAAATTGTGATATTTGTAATTTGAAAAATAACTTAGACTGTCACAAAAATATTTTTCAACAACTGGGTACAATCACAATTTCAGAATTATTATTAAATTTGACTAAATTTAAAGAAAAGATAAATAAAAGAGCTATTGACCGCTAAAATATAAATAATTACAAAGTGGACTTATATGTACAATTGACCTGAACATATTTAGTTTAAAAAAATTTCGTTAAATTATATTTATATATACACAATTCCGTTAAATTTTATTTTAAGTATATCTGTAAAATTCAATAAATATTGCTTTACATTTGTGTTAACTAAAATTCCCATGAATTTATCCCGTCTGAATGTGTATTAAATATTAATATTGATAAAAAATCCAATTACATATTTTAAAAAGTAGAGTTCTAAAGTAACGAAAAAGATAATATTAAATGGATAGTTTTAAAGGACTTGCCGATTATCAAACTATATTGGTATAATTGTACTCAGTTGTGGTGACCGCGATTTCATTTTTACAAGTAAGCTACAGGCAGCTAGAATATTTTCATTAATTAGGATAATTTAAGGACAGGATTAGCTAGGCATGTTTTATTTATGTATTTCAAGACCTAACAAATATCGAAAATGCAGTGTATATTTTGGAAGAATACTATACATGTTCAATGATACTTAGATTTAATGTTAAAATATATTAAGATATATTTTAAAAATACACTTTTCTTCCGCCGGTTGAAATTTGTTTGTTTGGACGGAGGTTTTAAACAATATATATGTATTTATACTGTACTATGATGATGTCTCAAATGGCATACGCTAATTCTGATCCATCTTTTCTCTCTCTCTCTCTCTCCCTGCTTCTTATTCATACTCCTCATCAAATGCCTTCTTCTAATATTTCGGGACTTTGACATACGGAAAAACACAGCCACTACTGCCCAGCAACATGCATCATCTCACCCACTACTCACATCTCCCATCTCCTAGATCATCCACTAGCTTTCTCTCTACAGTTACTGTAGCAGTGGTGCTATACAAGCTATCCCATACTATCGATATTAAGGGGATTCCGATGTTTTTTACAATAATATGCGCTAACACCCGGCTTACCCGGTCTAGTAAAGATTGAAAGTAATGCTTGTTTTTACAAAAAAAGTGGAGAGGGGAGGAAGTCACGAGGTAGCTTTTTTAATTTATTTTTAATTAATTTGATATTTAGTATTTTGAATGCCAAATTCACAAATATAATTTATGTAGACAACATTTTTTAAATTTGTACGTATCTATACTGTAATTTTATATATGATGCTATATGAACATAGTACTTTATTCACCAGAAGCATTTATATCTTAAACAGTCCCAAACAGACAATTGCTACAATGGTATAGGCCTCAATGTCAACACATACAAAACATGTGTAAATCTGTCATAAAACATGTACCGTCACCACCGCTTCCAGGCTTCAATTCTTATTATAGGGACTCTATAGCTTAACACATAGTACACACAATACATACTCTCTTCCCCTCCTTCAAATGGTCTGTTGAAACTTAAGGAACCAGCACAAGTCAGACCCAGCTGACCACCAGAAAGGGTTTGGCTATCAAGGTAATATCGATGCTAAGCACAAATAATGTAACCCCTAATTGTGGGCTTTGGTTCTATAGAGTGTTGGTGTTGCGTTTGCGTGTGATTGTTATCCGTCCAGATTTGTTAAACTTCCACGTCTCTCTCTCTCATTCTAATTGTTATTTTTATTCGTATCTCACAGTACCAATATCTCTATATTGTTTTACTATAGCTGCTCGCGGCTATGCATTTTGCTGTAACGGTGTTACTTTGTGTAGTTTATTCTTTTTGCTATATTTAATTATTATTATATAATATAGTGTTGCGTCAACACAGTTTCTACAAATTACTGAGATAGTCTGAGATGGGAAATGTATGTTTTGTAGAGAAATGAATCGTTTCATTGAACAACCATGAAACAATAATCTCATTGATTGCTTGCATGATATGTTATAACGCTAGGATCTCAGAAAATAGATAATGTTTTCAAACTCTCACTTTGTCTGATTTTGCGAAGAAGTAAACTTCAATCTGGAGTGAAATCGTTACAATTAATGAACCAAAACGCAGGTATCGCTAAGCCTAAGGACGGGTGTGGATGTATAGTCAAACACTATTTTATTTAGACAATTGAGCGTCTATAAATGTTAGGGAATGAATATTATAAATACGAATAGTAAATGAAGGAGAAACTATTAACCGAATTAAACAATACACACAATGGATTAAAACATCTAGGTAGATATCAGAATTTACGATTTCTTGAAAAGGGATTCGTTTTTATGAAAGGCGCTTTGGTATTGATGATTTAAAACTAGATTTATTAAATTATTCGCGCGCACCTGCTAAAATGTTCACTTCATTTGAATTTTGTTCAGTTTTAGCATGACTATAGTTTTATGATATAATGTTACGGAAACAAATTATGGAATAATATATATGTGAACTTATTACTTGGTCCCAGTTCCCATCTCAGATACCTTTAACTTGTTAACGTTCATGTTGACATTACAACTTACTCTATGTGGTGGCAGATGTGTATGCCTTAAACGTATGTCTGTGTGTTCCTGTGTATAACCTAATAAAACATATTGATTATCGACCTATCGACCGGGCGGGTATTTGGTTCTCATTGGTTCTCATTTTCTCCTCATGTTGCTAACTAGACGTCTTACTTTTTCTCTTTCAATGTTGGTTTGTTGGACTCATCGTTATCCCATTAATCATCTCTCTCTTATCTTTAGCCGTTGTTGTCTCGAATGCAGTCAAAAAACAAATTTGCACACCATTCCAATTCTGTCAGCTGCTATATCTAACTCTCTCTCTCTCTCTCTTCTCTCACACTATCTCAATCTCTATCTCTCTCTCTCTAGCTATGTTGCGCTATCTACGTTAGAATGTTATTCATTTTATTCTGTTCAATTATTACTGTTACTTTTTATTTTAATTAATGTTACCTATATTATTTACTATCGATATGTGTACACATATACATATACTATATACTATCGAAATAGTCCAACAATTGTAATTTTCACTATTGTAGTATATCTCGTTCGCCTTTAACATCATTATATTATGAAAGTCTTACTGATGGAACCATTCTAAATAGACCTTTTCATTGTTTAAATACTATTTTTTTATAATATGAACAATTTAATTGAATCAGTGTTATGTTGATTGAAAATGTCTTAACGCTATCTAGGCAAGGCTTCCATGAATTTTATATTCAAGGCTGTCTATTATATGCATTATGGGCAATTTTAAAGTAAATATTTCAGGTAATATTAAATTTAGATATAACTTTTTTTTATTATTAATTATTTAAAATGTTTAAACCGATAATCCCGTTATTAATAATTATCTCCGTTGTGTTACATTTGTTGGTGTTTTGACTGAAACAGTCAGGCAAGAGCATACTATGTTACGTTACATTACGTTAGAAGTGTATTCAAATCTTATATCTTCTGTTTACGTAACCCTGAATTACCGAATGACTTTCTTACTGTATACTGTTCATGTTTTCTGTTAGATTATATGATCAGATGTTGCATTCCTGTCAACCACTATTCGTTACTATGCGTGTGTCTGTATCTACTATCAACGTATTATTACTCTATTATCATGATTATTACCTACTCATTTTTTAATCATCACGTGCATTTTAAATGCTCAAGATTATAATATGCACATAGCCATTGGCCTGTGTTTATAATTGTTAATTTTTATCACTTTTGAATTGGTTTATTAAACAGTTATAACTGTGCTTTATCATTCAAAGAAACGTCAGCTTTAAAAATATATAAACACTATTTAATCGGGTGTTAAAAAAGGAAACTTGACATAAATTTCCAAAAGTTTAGGGAAAGAGCTATGATGACTATACTAAGCAAAAAATGATATTTTATTCTTTGAAATATCCAAGTTTATGACCTTCATATCGAACAAAACTCTTTCTGCTTCATAAAATCAATGATTACATAAAATAATCGTAATCCAAAAAAATATATAGTACTCTATAATATATCATATGATTTTATTTCATAAGTGTTATCAACAAAATAGAAAAAGTAAATGGTTCGTTTGGGGCATTCTATATTCGAATGTATTCTATTGTCAATATGAAATTATTTTATTACCGTTTAATAAGTAAAATATGTATTCATAAAGATCATCTAAATATGATAGATATTGTAGACTGTAGTTAATCTATGATAAATATCTCTTTTATAGATATTTAGTAGGGCCTATCAATTAAAATATAATCTGAATTTTTCTATACGTATGCATAAAATACGTTGTTTCTATGTATGAAAGCATTATAGCTTATGTCATTGAACTTATTCCAATAGGATCTATTAAGAAAAATTTATATTCTATTCTCTGATATTTCAATTAAAGACTTGTAGTGTAACCTTTAATAAATTTTTAATTGGTTCATTTTATATTTTATATGGTAATAAAATGCTTTGAAGCACTATTTGGCTTAAGTTATGTTTTTAATATTTTTGCACATTTTAGCTTTTTTATAGTGATGTGTAATTTATTCGAAAAACATCACATATATAGTTACATTAGACCAAAGCATAATAAAGGTAGAGGGGCGGTAAAAAGAGAACATATTAACTCTCGAGAAGCTGTTATCTTTGATTTTTAATTATTTACACATTTTTTGTAAACATCCAGGAATAGTGGGTTATAAAATTGCGCAAGTATAGCTTTAGTTTATCAGAGTTTCCATTTATTTGTATTCTAGTTGTTTTAGATTAAGGAATAAAGCATTTAAGCAAAATATATATATGGAATATAGCATATGGATTTATAACTTTATAACTTTATAAATCCATATATTTTATATGATTATTCCTTAACAACATTAATCTTTTTTAGGTACGGAAAATATCATACAGCTGTATAAAATATTATACATTTTTAATTTTAATTTTAATAGCAATTCATCCCTACCCGAAAGTCTTAAGCAGAAATTCCGACATGTGGGGTTGGTTTCAATAAAAATCCATGAATGTTAAAACTAAATGTACAATAAAAAGGCAAAACTGTGAATCAGCTAAATTCATTGCCCCAGAACTCATTCATGTGTATTATTACGTTAGTAAAACATTACTGAGCAAAAAACAACATTGTGCTATCTTTAATTATATTCAGTAGAACCAGTTACCTATTTGCTTACTCTAATATATTGTAGAAATCCCAGCTATGTAGGTGTATATTAAATGTATTCTTGTTTTAAACGTTTTATGTATTGTAGAGTTTGGAGGTGAACAGTACGGTGGCGGAAGAGTGAAGAAACCGCGTATGGATTCCTAGTCTGCGTTCAGCTGAAAAAGTGGCTCATCCATAGTTGGCCCTTTTGCCCTACCTAATCTCTCGACCAATCGAAAGTCGCCATATGTTTAGACCTGTTAAATGTATTTAGTACATACTAATGTATCGCATTTTATTTCTACGAATTCTAGACAGAGAAGCATAAAGCCGTCATGCTCTTTGATTCTATTTTCTCTTTTTTTAAACAACATAATCATACATTATCTATAATAACTTTGCTATATTACGTTTATGTTTTTAACCTGTACAATACGATAGTATATACATACCCCCCCTACTCTTTTGGCTAGCAACAAGATGGTATAAAATACCTCCATATTTTGGCTAGCAATGAAACATTCCAGCCAAATTTTTTTCTTTTTTTTTTCTTAACATTTTGCATTCCTCTCCGACGAATTTCCAACAAAACATTACAAAAAATCCTTCACACCATAATATTCCGCAATATGTATCTTTAGAAACTTGAATACAACATACCTTCCTAATTTATTTTGTGATTTCAATGGCTTTTCATGACATCTATTATAACCTATTGAGAGGATTATCTTAATCAACCGGCCACAACTTTAGCTTATCTTCTACAAAAGGTGTTGTAAGCTGTGATAGTATGATGCGTTATAAATCAAATGGAATACACCTCATCTTTTTTATGTATGCTTAGACACTTACCTTCAAAACTCCCAATACATTCCCTTTCCCAAATGGCATTACAGACTATATTCCTCACAGCGTTAGTAGGCTACATGTCCATTACGCTTTGACAAATTACAAGTATATGTTCTTATTTTTCCTAATATTGTTTTATTTACATTAAACCAATTGAATTTACAATTATTTTGCAAATAATTTAGAGCTAATCTGAATATTTGGTATAGTAAAAATTATCAAAAATAACTTTCTGTCTGGCAATTCGGGCTACATATTGTTATACATGTTTTGACGTGTCATGTGTGTTATTATATTCCACTATTTGACTGTGTACACCACACCACAATCTTATAGACACCATGTATGTATTGTATGTCCTTATTTTTATTCGTCAGTAAATTGTATGCCAATAAAATAATGCATGTTCTACAATGCTTAAAAAGCGTGCATTGATAATATTGTCTACACTAATTGTATATATATTATTAATAATTCCACCGTTACCTAAATTATACTACTGTAATTCATGTAGAGTAGTATGATTCGTTATATGTTTATTTTATATACAGTAGCACCCAAACTGTTTGTTTTTATATATTGTGGCAACTGTTTCTGCAACGTAATGTGATTTGGTGTGGTTTTTTCTTCTGTTTAAACGTGTTTTATTGGTGGTCTGTACGTGTGCATGTTATAATACGTGTCTATGTTCTGTGTATTCCTTCGAACACGGTCTTCATTCTCTTCTCTCATTGGCTGGTGATTTTGTCGTTTCAATCATCGTCGTTCGTTCGTCTCACTCGTATTGTCCTTTATTTATCATTTTCTGTTTTTTCTGCAAATCAAAACAACATTATTTGTTAAGATCGCTTATCAGGTGTTGTTTTTTTTCCGATAGCCAGATCAGAATGTGAAAAGAAAATAAGTAAAAAATATGATTACTTTTAATTACATTGATTGAATACTTACTCTAGGAAATGCACTAAGAAACTAGTAAATGCAAAATCGAATGTTCTAAAACTAGGTTTGTGTATATCGTTTACATACACGCAGCTTATAAATACATTTAAATTCGATCAATTAATTGCAAACACATTTTTTGTTACACTTTGCTCTATTTTCCCCTTAGATTTTCATAGCAACAGTTTTCATATTTCTTCGCAAATACATACACCTATCTCTCTCTCTCTCTATACATATATGTTCTTTTTGATAAAATGATTTTTAAAGCCTACAAACTCAACGAATACATATTTCTGATTGATATTTAAAATGTATTTTTATATTTCTTGAGATCCCGTTGCTTTAACCAAATATATATGTAAGCGTTATCCCCCCGACGCATGACCAAACAATTCGCAGTATTTGTATATTATGTACACGACCGTCATTGATTTAAGTGTAAAGCAGCCAAAATACTTGAAAAACATTTCTAAAGGATCAGTAGAATTTTCTCCTCAAATCTCGGTTCTAGTTACATTTATGGAAAAAGACATTACAGTTCAGTAACACGTTCCTCTGTCTTTATAATATATGTATATTGTATTGCACAATACAGTACTGAAGTTGATGGTAATTTTATAATTTACGAATAATAACACATAATTTTACCGAATTTCTTTCTATTTTTGAGAAAACAGCAAGTATTCTTGTTTTTACCTTGATGTTGAGTAAAGCTAAATGTTTTCTTTCTCTTCATTCCGAGTATATCCAGTCTGTATGGATGGAACAACCGCCACTGCATGATATTGGGTCGTTTAGCGTTTCCAATATATCGCTTTTTTACGAATTATTTTTCTGATTTTCTCAAAATTATTGACTCGGCGAGCTTGACTTCATGGTGTAATGAACATATTAATTCTGCCATATTAAAGCGCAAGTACAGCGGGGTGCGATATTTTATGAACTACACAGCCAGTGGTGAATTATTGTAGAATATTTTAACTGACTGATTCATTTTTAATTCCGACCGAAGACACACTACGCGTGTGAGAAACAGTTGCATTTTATCTTAACAAACAAATTATTACAATATTTATATCATTCTACTATGAGTACTATACGACTTATACAACTTTTATTGATATTATTTATAAAATATTGTTGCTATTTACATGACTTTGATCAATTCAAATTTATCGATATCAGGCATAAACACATCCATGACATTTCTTATTAAAATTGACTACAAAAGTAAGCTTCTTATTCTACTTCATCTGCATATATATATACCTACACATAATATTATATATATTCTATACATTTCGTAACTTTTCATTTGAAAGCAGAACCAACTAAGACAGGCAGATGCTAGGATACCATACCTCATTTTGATTCTATTTAGTTTCTCTTGCTTTTAAATATTTTGCTTTATTTTATCTCATTTATTTGTACAATTATATTTTTCATTGCTATAATTGCTGCTTCATGCTTTCCAAATCATCCCATCTTTCTCTTTCC
>JAUZND010006550.1:0-10723 GCA_034780555.1 Coelogynopora nodosa
AATGAACACAATACACAATTACATGATGCATATGGACCTAACATGAACAAAATCACATATCAAAATTAATATATCTTAACAAAATCTGGTTTTCTTACGACTCATATGACTTGAGAAAAGTGCTATTTTTAATAGGAGTAGGCCATTTTGAATTTTGATGTTTTACATGATTTAAAAAAAATTCTGGATAATATTTACAATTAGGCCCTAAGGGAACCTTGTGTGAAATATGGTGCTTTTATCCGCCCAGTAATGGTAATCTTCAAATATGGCGCTAATCCACCTGACTAATAATCTCACACAACATATACTAAAACTCACATATCTGTACTTAATCATCTAAAAAATGATATACTAACTTAGTTCAATAAAATCCAAGCTATGTGTTATTTCTAAATTTACTTATATTTGAGGAACAATATTGTAGACGGCTGATTTATTCAACTTTATCACAAATGTTACTTAAAACACACGATTCCAGAACTCTCAGAAATAAAGGCAACAACAAAAGAAATCTATTATACTAGTATACTTAATATATATCATCAACGTTTTATCTCACTGTTTCTGCGTACATTAACTAAACCAAATAAATAATTACGATATTTATCAGTATCGTCAATGTCAACATAAAAGTATATCTAGACCATAATATGAAAAATACGTGTTTTTGTAGCTAGAGTATTGGGTGCCTTTGTCTTGCTACTAATTAATTATATTACGTAATAGTTGTTATAGTATCATACACAACTAGTAATTAATATTTCGGAGTTGATTAGGTACTATAATAATACTATATTAGGTACTATAGGTACAATAAACAATTTTATACAATTGGATCACGGGTAATAAACTAATTAGCGACATAATTTTAAGTAAAATAACATACGGCATCAATATGTTCTCGGACTCGATATCCAAGCAGTACCCTTCTCATAAATTCTTATAATAATGTAGGTGTAAAATAAGGTAATAATGTGTTTAAAAATATGGAAAAATGGTGTATTGACATGTTTACATGAAAGTAACAAACTGAGCAACATATATTATTCTTTTAGGTTATTTACATAATTACAATTTCTCAAATGCTGAAAGCATTTTTGAAAGCATTTTGCTCAGCCTTCATCCCAAAACTGGTCCAGACGATGCTGAAATGCCTTCCCTGAAATATGTTCGTGAACGCAGCGCCAACAAGTAAATGGTGGCCACAATTTCTTCCCCTTCAGGGGTCACTGTTCATATCGAAGGGCAACAAAATGTGGCTGCACACTATAGTAACCACTCCGTGCTTGCCTCGAGTATTAGAAGGGGCAGCCGCCAAATGCGCGTAAAAAAAGCGGCAACTTCCTTTCAAAATGGTTCAAGCAAAAACGCGTAGATTGTGAAGGCAAATATTTTGAGAAATTGTAATTATGTAAATAAATTAAAATAAAAGTGCACGTTGCTCACTTTGTTACTTTTAAGTGAACATGTCAATACACCATTTTAAAATTTTAATCCATAGAGATATTGACTTAAAATGCTAAGCAATATCATAGATGTATATATTGTTAATAAATATACATGTATTATACGTGTATAGCATTGCTTTAATATTGAGTTCGAGTCAGGTATCCCCATATTCTTCAATAGACAGTATTTGTCATGTTGACACCACAATATTATTGATATTGTTAAAATTCACGGTCATCAAAACTGATTGTCCTGTTTGTTTTCCAGTATTGTGCAATTCACGTTTTCTGCTTCTAAATTGTCCAAAAAATAGTAATTATATCTAATTTGAAACACTAACAAGATAGAAATTCACAACAATAACAACTGATGAAATTCTAAATGTTATTACAATTTGAACTAATAAAATCTTGAAACTTTATAATTTTACATTCAAAAGTTTGAACCAGTATGTTTACTGAATGTTTAGTATTTTACATATTCCAAAAAATGAAATTTTTATGTAATACAATTCTAAAACATTACATTTAAAGTAGTACGGAATGTGTCTGTACGGAACCCGTCCTTAAACAGTAAATTATTTTTAATTTCCTTTTTTTAAATTCCATAAGCACAAAAACAAGGAACAATAATAGTAAGTATTTAAAAAGCTAACTTGGTGTACAATTCTCCTTAATAATCACCGAGTGAGGAATATTTTTATATATTACTATTGGTACCCACATATGTTATGTTTTGACTAACTAGAAAAGCTTGCTTTAGTCCAATAATGAAGAAATCGTCTCCACTAATGTTTAGACCATATCCTGCAAGAGTTCAGTCATCTGCAAAACAACTATGACGTTTGTCTTGGTTAATCTCAACCACAAAATTAATGAAATGTAACTTATCAAATATTTCATTTGTTTACGTATCATCGTAGTTGTATATTCGCGTACCATATACATACAGACAAAGTCATACAAAATCAAAGTAATCTGTTAAATAATTTAAAAATTACGAGAAAGCAAACTTCTTGGGGTTCAAATTTACCCCATGGGCGTTTCATGGTTAATCTAATTTCAAGTCCCAACATGTAATTGAGCAACCTTGAATCAATTTAAAATGACTTTGATTTGATTAAATCAATCAATAAAATGTTATAACAATTGAAAAATCTTTATAGTAGAGGAATATTTTGGTTTCGCTTTTGGTGGACTGGATCTTTTACTTCCATGCTAATTAACTAATTGAAAAATTATAATATATATATATATATATACGCATATATATAATATGTGTGTGTGTGTTATTGCTTTTATTTCAGATAAAAAGCAAATATTTCAAGACTTTGAAAGATTCGTTGAAGCTTTTGTGCACCATAAACAATATAACATATAAAGACTATTCTCCAATTTCGATGAATAAAGTTACCATTTCATTAAAAAAAGTAAATCCTTGTTTTTTGACTGAATTTTATATCATACCACTAAATCTATACGGAATTGGAAATCGGAATAAAATTAAAGGAACAAACAATCTGCCAAGTAATTAGTTTAACATTATAATAAACATTATAATTTAAATAAATGCATGTACAATAAGTGTTCAAATTGTTGTCAAAATGTAGGCTAACAATTTGGGTAATCCTACAAGTTTAGGGTCACATTTTTAAGAACGTATTCCGATTAATTCAGAGCAATTGTTATAATTTTTCGTAAATATTCTAACGAAGCGTGTGAAAAACCAATATATATATATGCATTAGAAAAATGTAATAAGTCACATCTATGTTGTGGAAATGTCTGTAATAACACATCAACATTCGCTTAAAAACGCCATTATAATTAAAGTAAATTAACTTCTTTATATATACGTTTATATATATATATATATATAAATATATATATATATATGTAAATAGTGTACATATAATTCATTATATTATATTAATGAATATCGTTGTATTTTTAACGTATATATTCGTATATATTTAAAATATGGAAATATATATATTTCTAAAAGTTATATAGGAACCAATTATGTGTATCAAACCGTCTACCTCATATTCTCAAACAAATACTGCTATCCGCAATCCCACACGCCTCGAAATAGCATAGCAACGTTTAGTAGTATATCAGGAGCATTTCTACCACACCTGTGATGTCATAAGACTGGGGCGGTACTGCAAATTTGAGGTTCCGCAATCTATTTAAGGATTCCTTATGGAAGATTATCGATTACCGGATCACGTGATCCTACCTCCAGCATATTATTGACTAATAAGAGTTGAGCTCGCTTCTAATTGGTTGTTAGGGGTATCAAAGGTTCTGCTTATCGCTCCGCAGCTCACTCTTCTCTCTTGCGCCGAGAAGTTTGGAAATCCTCTATCTCTTATAACTGCCAAGCTAGGTGACCAGCGAGACAATATGTTCAAAATTGTTGAATCAATCTCCGATATTATTTTGCCAGAGTCACAGGTCGCCCCCATCGTGTTTACAAAGCTGCAAAAAAATCTCCACTTTTTCGACGCGAGAGAGGAAACCTTTGACAGCGGTTTTATTTTTAAATTATTCGAGTTTATCAACGTGAAAAGTCCTATCGGTTTTGTGAGTAATCAAGTTATTGGGTATCCATATACTACAGAGTCAAGTAAAGGTACGGATGCGCTTGAACATTAGATCAAGTCGTTTGAGGCCCAATTAGAGAATTAATATTGGCATTATCTACAGACACCAGACATTCCGAATCTGTAACCAACACTTCGTGATTTGTTTCTACATAACAATTCCAAACTATGGCCTACTTTCAAAAACTTTAATCTGCGCAATGGACTCTACTGGGCCAAGATTATTGCCTACACACTTGCCTACAATTGTGATGGGACAGATGCTAAGATGTTGGAGTTCGGCTCAGGGCGGTTTCAATGTATGCTACGCTGCAAAGGGATGTATTTTGGACAACAAGGCGGCTCTAGTTATGTAGAAAGTCGTATTATCTAACACTACATGAACCAATAGGGATTATGCGTGGGTCTTTATTCCCGCGTATCGTATATGTCTCATGGTCAATCCGGCACCCCCTCCAAGTGCAACAGCAATCACTATTACCACTATGAAGACAGGTTGCACCTCCACCGATTATGAAAGAGGATGAATCCACTGTTACTATTTTAACCCACTTTTAGCATACGTATATTCGAAGTATACTACTAAAAATTTACTAGCAGTAGTACTTTACTAATAAAGTTTAAAATGTTGAAAAGATAAAAGTGCATCTATAAATTCGTTTATTTTCAAAAAGAGTTTGGAGGTGGGTTGGGGAGCATGTATATACTCACTATGTAGCTCACTATTACAGACTTGGTTTATAGAGGAGCGACAGCCTCATAGTGTCATTGAGGTCGAGATATTTATCGGGGAGGCGCTTTTATAAAACTTGATAGGTGCATTGCACTGATTCACTTTGTTTAGTAGGTGCACATAAACCCACTGGGCTTGTTCCAAAACCGTTTGAATACTTCTTCCCTTAAAAATGTGTAGTTCACTCTTGTTGCATAGGCAGTGACTGACTACGAGTAGCATGGTGGCGATTATTCAATAACAAGTCGACGGCGCTTATTTTATATAGACGTCTGCTTCTGCTTCTTCTGCTTGTCTATAGTTTTTACATTACGTCGTCGTTTGTCGGTACGCGAGTGTTGCCCCACAAGCAATTGGGTGAGCAGAAAAAATTCAAATAATGGATTAACTTCTTTTCATTGGATTATTTACAAAAAAATATCGTTTCGGTTACCGATTTTTTCTCTTACGAAAGCATCATGTTAAGTGGTTGGAATCAACTCGTTGACCTTTGTTGCGCTGACTTGGATACAAAGCTTGGGAGTATAGAATTTATTTAAATTAGTGGTATTGTAACGCTGTTAAAATATCATGTCATTCATTGCATGAAACAATACTATACTGTCTACAAGTTGTAAAGAGATTATTGGTCGCTATGTCATCTTGACATTAATGTTACTAAAATAATTTTTCAGTGTATTGGTGACGTTGCGAAAAATGACAATGACGATTGTATTTACATTATTAAACAATTATAAATGTGTTTGACAATGAGTTTTGGTCTAGTTATCTGCGCGAAGAGCTTGATGAGGTGATGCGACATAGAACTGATGATTCAATTGAGATTCAATTTGTTTTCAGTTTGTTGACAGTTTGTTCTTGAATCTGAATCGATTTTGGTGAACGGTTATAAGTTGCCGCGAAGTGTTGGGTTGAGATTCGGAGTCTCAAATGTCTATAGATAATGCCATAACTTATTCACCATTTGGATCTCAAACTACTTTATCTGATGCTCAAGCGCATCCATACCCTTACTCGACTCTGTAGTATATGGATACCCATTGAATTGATTATTCACAGAACCGATAGAACCTTTCACGTTGTTAAACTATGGTAATTTGAGAATAAAACCTCTATCAAAGGTTTCCACTCTCAACAGGTCTACTTCTGGTTGAGAGGCGTTGTAAGAATCAAGGATACTTTGGGGTATTGGAGCAGATATAATGCTTAATGATGAAGGTCATCTCGCGGTGAATACCTTCATCGGTGAACCAATAGCGATCAGTATCTCTGAATATAACAACATATTCAGAGAGAGAGTAAAGGGGGATTAACAAAAACGGTCAATCAATATTTAAATAGAAAATATATTACATTAGCACCGGTCATAGTGATATAGTAGCTGGGATTTAATCTGTCTCCGCTAAGAGTCAACTCTCGAAACGACTCGAAACCATCCGCCAGTTGGAAAACGTCCTGCTTGAGATTAGAGAGGGTGTAATAGGCAAAGGTTCTGCATCCCAGTATCCCCTGGTTCAACTCCTTCTATTACAGGTCATCATAGAAGCGGTATGCAGCGGTAGAGCGGTCTCATCAAATCAAACCTGGCTGTCCAAATAAAAGTAGGGGAAGATTCCTTTTGGAGAAAGCTACCTTCTGAAAGTCCGCGTCGTTGTTGAAAAGTGACCGTGTGAGAGACGGCTTATCATAAAGCTATCTAGAGATGACGACATTAAATGAATATTCTCGGAATCCGAGGGTGATATAAACTGCTTTCCTGTCATCGGTGGCCTCCTTATCGCGTCCATGGCCATATATTTCTCCTTTACCTGAGCGATAAAGGACAGTTCTCATTCTGGTAATTGTCCAAAAAACCTCGGCGAAAATGATGTCGTAGTCGTATCCCAAGAAATTGTGGAAGAATATTGGGATGAAATTGTTGCTCACTCATATTTTTCCGTTTCAGTCTTGGTAGGCAGCTCCTCGATAGGCACCTAGTGAAGAGAGAAGTATAATTAAAGACCTTTTGAAATATAGAGAGGATAGTTAATAATATTAATTACTAGTTACAACAGGTGGTCGTGTACTTTAACCTTTGTTGTCTTATCGTTAAAAAGTGACTGGGAGATGTAGCAGCGACCTGATGCGGCGTGCCTAGATTTAGCACTCTGTGTAAGTACACACGACTGGTTTCTATACGTTTTATTTCACCGGTAAATATCACTACCCGGTTTATGTAATGATTGTCTTGCCTCGAGGATATAATCATCTCCATCAAACTGATGTGAATGTGATATCGCCGAAATTCAAATCATTTATCCACTCTACAGACTTGCCGAGTCGTTTCCTACGGTCATCAATGTCGACATAATGCAGAACGGATAAAACGGCCTTATTCAAAACATTCATTAATACCGCTTTTTTAGCTGTTAGTCGACGAGTCAATACACATGAGCCATGACTGCAGCGACTGAAAAAACTGTAATAGCATGTGAGTCGAAGGTTAAAAAACTTTATTCCATAAATAATCCAGTTTGTCCATGTATTAGAAATTATATATTTTTTTTTCAAGAGGCAGGCTATGCATTTGTTAATAAAGCTAGGGTTAGACGCGATGTCTGCACATTAGAAAAAATAAATGGTTTCCGTCCTGATTATAGAGGAGTCCTGAGGGTCCACTTGCTGTATGCGCAGAGCAAGCACATGTTGAACCTTACACTCATGGGACCCGCATACTAGAGAAACGAGGACTCGCTCAATATGGGTAGGAATAGCAGTGAAAAAATCTAAAGGTTGAGTGTTTTAAAGTACAGGGGGTGTTTGGGTGTCGGTTTCAGGGTAGTTGTTTCTGTTTCGGTTTAGGTTTCAAGAGGGTGGTCCGGCATTATGACGTCACAGGTGGGTTAGAAACGCTCCTCATATACTACTACGTTTTATATTATATTACCATATATTATGGTTAAATGTAAAAAAATACTTTTTGGGAACACTTATATTACTTAACAGAATGCGTTCTTTATTAAAATTATGTATCTATCTTGATAAAGCTCGTTTAGGTATATTTTATTTATATATATATTTATATGTGTAAACATATTTTTATATGTTTATATATATATGTATATATATGTATATATATATGTATATATATTTTACATATACATATACATACATACATATTATATGTTTATAAATATATTAATGTATTTATATATATTTCCAAATTCACTAATTTTATATTTTTACAATTAGCTGTTGTAAATTATTAACTATGTAATTTTAAAATAGTATATTATTAATTAAATTATAATATAATATAATGTCAATATTAAATAGTGTTATTTTAAGAATAGGTGCCCACGAAAATTAGCGATAACTATGTATGACACTTATTAAAGAAGTATATATATATATACATATATATATATATAATCCATATATATTGTTAGCGTTTGACAAAACACATTTTATCACGCTTATTTTGCTTTTATCATTATTTACTGAAAGTGCAGTATTTAATACCTTTTTAATTAAACACTATTGTGGATTTCCATGCTTTTTAAATATGCTATATGCGTGGATTCACTAAAGGGTTTATTACATTTTATCAATGATACGATATAGTTTCAACAATAATTATGCTTATATTTATTTTAAAATATCCTTTTTTGATAAACTAATGACGTCATGATTTTGACTTCATTGACACCATGTTTACTTCGGACAAGAAGCCCTTTTTGTAAATATATGTTATCTATATATATAAACTTTTTAGATTACGGATAATTACACAAATTGTTTAATCTCTCCATAGTATGGATATCATGCATATATACTTGTTAACTTAATGTCGACCATAATGGTATCATATTTTAGAATAGTTATACATATAAATGTTTTAAATATATAATAATGTTGCAAAAGTCAATTCATTATAATTATTATGCTTACAATTAAATTCCTAACAATTCTAATATATATATATATAATAAAAATATATATATTTATATATTATATATAAATTAAAAAATTAAAAGTTCTAAAGTATATGAGAAACTTGTTTTTATTCGTCCACAATTTTTTAAATACGCTATGTAGCACATATCACTAAGTATTAGCTTATTTAATATAATATACTACTAAATAAAAATTAATGAATATTATTAAACTATTATTAAAAAATATTTTAATTTTATTATAATTTTGGATGAGCACATAATTACGGTATAATTTAAGTGTTTGCAAAGATAATTTATGTAGATTCCAAAACAATATGGATACAGAATAAATAACTAAAGTTTCGGCTGTAGCTCACTTAGACAGTGTACGTAAATATAATTAGTTATCAATAATTCTATATTTTATAACTAATATTTGGATTTTTAAAAATAGTTTTAATACTTTGAAAACATTTTAGAACCGAAGCTGACCTTAACATTTGAAGCTGGAGTGAAAATTATATTAAACTGGACTACTTTTGAGGGAAATTGCACTATTGAACATGAACTTGAAATATTGAAATCTCCTTCGTCTAGCACATATCGAACGACGAGAAGTAGCAGACCATCTATTTTTGAATATAATCATAAATTAAATTCTGTCTTAGCTTATTAGGGAATCTATTACTTTTCTTAAAATATAAAATAATGTTTTGTTTAAGTTATGTAAATTGCTATTTAGCTAGTTTCTACAAAATTGATTTTAACCGGTATCTATTTTGATTTTTAAAATCTGTTTATTTTATTATAATTTTATTCATTTCCATGATAGGGTAATATCATATTATATAATTGTATGATAAATACAAAACAATATATATATTATTTAAGTTGCATTTTCGAAATATAAAACACGCTGCTCATAAATTTATAGAATAAGTATTATATTTTTATTTAATGCGTACAGAACTTCTAAATGCTTTAATTTAATTGGAACAAATTTAGGACTTTTCGAGTACAAACGTTGATGCAACTGATTTTTTTCAATTTGTACATTGATACATTTGAGACAATGGGTATCAGTCTATTACATATAGGCACACTAATTTACCTAAGTATATTATCTCAATTGAACACAATGCATGTATGTCCTGTGAATTTCTTGAAGAAACGAAATTTCACCAAAATTGCATTGTGTTTGTTCAACGGGGATAAAACGTTCCTGCTATTATCTGTTGCAGTCAAAATTAATATAATACCCTCTTTTGTAGTTCTATAACTTTACAAGATGTTATATTATATTTTTTCATCGGTGTACAGGAAATACATATAATGAAATAAAACCTTTTAAAGTGCAATTACACAACATCATATTTTAAGACATCTATAATACATGCATTATGTTTTTGTTTGGGTTTTGTAAATTCTGAATGAGTGTAATATGTTAAAATCATAGATTTAAGCAATTTTAGTAAATAATGAAATAATGAAATGATAGTTAACTGAAAAAAAGAGTAGATTAATGTTATACCCAGATAGGATTTTACAACAACAAAAAATAGCAACATAAATTGTGTTTCCTACTCTATCGTTAAGATTTTATTTCATATAGGTAAGTGGTTCTTTTATAATATTATTACCTATTTAAATAAAATTAACCGTTATACAAATATTTCAATATAATATAAAAATATGTGACTGTGCAAATAATAATGTTTGATACAAAACAATTATCAATACTTAATTAGAAAGTATTAATATTGTAAATTTGTTCATTTAAGACACAAAACATAGAAAAATATTTCTATAAATTTTGTTAAAGTTGATATATTTAAATATGGATTATAATTTTGTTAAAAATGTCGTATATTTGATTTATATAGAAAATATTGTTATCTGGTTATCGCGTCGTCGTCGTCAGGTCTCGTCTCCGGTTCGGAGGTTGAGGGCAACATGTCTCCACGCCTTCCTGTCCTGCGCCGTTACCGTGCACCAGCTCAGCTTCTTCTTTGT
>JAUZND010006551.1:0-10722 GCA_034780555.1 Coelogynopora nodosa
ACAAGTCTTTAGGAGGTATCTGTATACCAAATTTCAGCTTAATCGAATGATAGGAAGTTTGGTTTTCCAGGGGGGGTAAAATACCCCTCCCTCCACGTAGCAAACCCTACAAAGTATGTCCACGTACGAAGTTCCGTCTAGTGTAGGAGTTCTAACGTCTTCAAGAGTAAATCCGATTTTTATTGTTACGCACCTAACGTTAGGTGCATCACCATAATTCAAACACTAATTTACAATATAATTAAATGGACATAGAAATCTATTAATAAAAACTAGAGTGGTGTTGTAGATAGGCCAGGACAACTTGAAATAGTTTTTAAAAGTTAGATTAGAGTCTTGGTATTATAATGCTATAACGAATTCATATAGCTTTTAGATTCATTTATATGCATTCTAAGCTTTAATCTGTTAAAAACTTCGGCGCTACTAAAGAGGGTTTTGGCTTCTCGTCTAGCCATACCATGCACAGCGGATAATTTTTCCCCTTTTATTAAGTGCCGCGCATGCCCCTGACAAATTCCTGCATACGGCCCTGTATCAATGCGCGCATGTGCTAAGCAATTCATATATTTTCTAATAAAAGTTTACATATATTTTTTTAATATATTTTACAAAAAAATTATTTTACAATTCAACATATAGGCTTTTTTTTACAAAAAAATTGTCTAATATATGAAAATAGGAAACAGGGAAACATAGGAAATTAGTGAAGACGTCAAAAAATTCTTAATCAGATCTTTTGTTTTGAGAGTGGTCGTTTATGATGCGGAAGCATTGGTGTTAACAAAAGATGACAAACAAAATCGGTGGCACTTGAAATATGGGTTTGGAGGAGAGTATTGAGAGTGAGTTGGACTCAGCATCGCACAAACACGTGGGTCAGAGAAGCCGTCCCATGAGAAGGAAACATTTTTAAAACTGATAAAAAAAGAAAGATCAGCAGTTTTGAGCACTTGAAGAATGGTCCATGAGTCATCCACCACTCTACAGTTAAAAATGAGGTGCATGAAGGCTTTGATAGGATACTCTACTACGCAACCGACTGCCATGTTATTATTCCATATCGTAAGTATGTTATTCACGCAATCAGATCCTCGCGCAATTGACCGCTTACAAATTTGGTCGCATATAATCTAAGTCCAGAATGCAATCTATTGCGTGATTAATTTCTGAGTGCGCAAATAAATTGAGTAGTGTAAGTATGCCTTTTAACCCTTATTATCCTGAATTAATTTTTTTTCGTATTTTTTAAAAAAAGACCAGGGAATACTTTAATAATTGAAGTAGTCCCAGCCTGAAATAGTAGATAATTGAAGTAGTCCCTGAAAAATACGTTTTATAGACTTGATAAGGTATACAAATAACTTATCTGTTGATTTTTATATTCAAATATTTAATTGTCAATGTGAAATAATAACTAAAAATGTAATGTACTATATATGTACCATTAGAATAATACGAAGACAACATTTTTAATAAACGAAATTATTTTGGCATCTAAACATAATATAATAGGTAAGTATTTGGTGTAGGCCTATTGTACAATTTATTTTACATAATGTGTTGTTTAAGAGCAGCAATTAACTATTGAGAAACGTGTTTTAATATTGTGGGCGACATACCTATATCAATAATAGTTGATCATTTATAAAATGTAGGTACATGCTATTTTAATAAAGACAAATAGAATATCCCAATCTTTATAAATGTATAGGTCCTAAAATGTTAATTAGATGTTTGGTTTAATATGCGCGTAATTGATTTGTTTAAATGGTCGTAATTTTTTTTATGATATATATATCTAGCTATATATATATATTTAATTTCTTTAAATTGTAATATTTATTTTGTGAAACCTATTTTTTTTTAATGAAGAAGCTATACGCAAACATAATTTAATAATATCAATCAAGTATAAACAAATACAAAATTAATTTGGTTATATATTTTTTTAGTTTCAATTAACATTGAGTAAAAATAATATAATCATACGTACAATATACAACATTTCAATATAAAGAATTGTTTCAATCATAAACAAAGATCAATTTATTTTAATGAGAGCATGTATTCTAAAGTTTAACTTTATGCCTATAACACAAATTGTATAGTCTGGAGATGATTTTAAACAATTTCGATTAATTGAACATATCTTGAAATGTATTTACATGCATTTCTAATCGAAAAACCATCTACTGCGCCGTAATTATATATTAGTTTTTTGACTCACTAATTGTTACTATGAATGTGATAAAATTGAATTATTATTATATTAACCGATTAATGTTTTTAGTGCCCTTAAATAGTTCATAACGATAACCATTCATTTAATCTATGTTAGTTATATATTACTCTGATAAGGAATGATGTTATGCAAAAGTAAATTCGTTTGTACTGTTCGTCAAAAAGTATAATTTTATTATTATGTTACGTTAGTATCATAATATTTATTTATAATATTTAATTTATCAATTTACACGATTTTTACAATATTTGATGTAAATAATTTACTATATTACCCTGTAGATTTAAGTCACATTGTCAAGAGTTTGCCTTAAAAGATTTCTTTAAATAATACTTTAATAAAAAGGGCGTATCCAAAAAGTAGTGGCACACCGGACATATACTGTCCCCTTTTAACAAAGACAAAGTGCGGCTTCATTAGAAATGATAACTGCTTTACATATAATCATTGAAAAAACTTTTGATGGAAATTGGTCAAATTTATTGTTTTGATAGATAGACAAATAGGTGTGTAAAAAAATATAAACGACTTTATAATTTGTTTTACAACATAAAATATAAATATAACGACTCTAGCGTTGTTTTGAAGTTGGTTTCACTTCTTTGGTTCCTTGAAAATGTTTTGTTGTTACATCTTCTGTAAATACTTTGCTCACTTAATAAGATAACTAATTATAAGCTAATACTAATTTTTTACACTTTTTCTTTTATTTCTGTCAGGAAGTTTTTTTACCAGGTGGAAGTTATTCATGCCATGATATGTCTATTCTATCCATTCAATTGACTATTGTCATAATATTATATGCATGGATGTAAAGAATTACTGCAACATGTAAATTCTTACAAAAGAGCCAAAACTGCTAATTTCTACCATTTTTAAATTTAAATCGCAGCTTTTTATCAGTGTTTTGTTATGAAAATTATTGTAAAAGGCTATAAATTGTTTATCATTTAAAAAGTAAACAATCTGTTAAAAAAACGAGTTATAATAATATTCATTGATTATTAAGTCCAAAACAATAATACTATCAGAGCTATAACACAAGTTCATTAACTTTGAACATGACTTACTTCATAAGAAACAATATAGCTATAAAAATTCATTCTCTCGAGTCAGAGGCTGTGACAGCCAGAGGCAGAGCCCAGAAGCAGAGTTAAACAAATAACTATTTTCATGTTTTAATATATAAATATATTTAAAATATTGTTTTAAAAATAATTAATATTTTATTCCTCTACCAAACATTGGCTATAGACCTGGCATTACATAAAATTATTTAATTAGTATGGACTATTTTATGTCATACTCATGGAGTGTCATAAATACATATGACTTTAATTTTAATTGATATTAATTTAATACTTATTAATAACACATTTTCTTTTATATATAAAACATAATATATTAGTTTTATTTATTTTTTCAATATAACATACTAATGGTTTAAACCTCTAAACCATGGTATTAAATAAAAAATCTATTCAATATTATGGCTATTGTAATGTTATTAATCAAATTAGCATAGGAAATACTGTTGGACAGTTATATTTAGAACAGAATATAAGCAACCACAATGTGATTGTACAGTAAAACTGCATTCAATTTAGAAAAAAAATTATATTCATGTTTTTCAACATTTTCTACAGACAATTATGTAATGTATTACTATATATTATATTTATTATACATTTTTAATTAGACAAATATCAAAATAATGAAATAATATTAAAATTGTTTTTAAATATGTGAAGCACTTTGAAAAACATACAACATTTTACACATATTGTACATATATGATTATTATTTTTTTATTGAAAATGAGGTATAGGCCTATACTTATAAAATTTGAACTGTAATAGTTTTCAAGCATATAATTTTTCTTTTCTGGATTATTATATTTAGCTGTTATACAATATTACATATATAGACATGTAACACTTTAGACATAAACTGAACTTACGGCATACAATTGTTTGAAAAACTCAGAAATAGAGTCACTTATAATAAATAAATTCAAAATATTATATTTTTATGCAATATTATATATATATTCAAAAATTATCTATTTATCAATTCACAAAACTGAGTTCATATAGTGAACTGAATATTTACATAGTTGTTTATAAATTTAGAAAATATAATAAACACTGAATGTAGGTGGCCTACACAATTTCAAGTTGTATCAAATAAAACAGACAGTATATATAAAATATTACCAAATCTAGATTTTAGATAACAGTTTTTCCAATATGAAGTCATAGATGGGAATCTTCTGGAAAATTCCGAAATTCTGAGATTTTTAGATGAAAAAATAGAATTGAATTCTTTTATGAAAAATGCAATAAAATGTGTGGGTGAAAGGGGGTTGGGGGACTGTACTATAATATATCTTTGTCTTCAATGTGTGTTAATAATTTAAATCAATTTATTTTGTTTTAGTTGGTTTGATTAGTTACTTTTAATCTACATTTAAATTACAAAATGGCATCTTAGACATGTCTAAATTGTCTTTAAAAAACTCAAAATATGCCCCTGGACCCCGCTGGGAGGCTTCGCCCCCCAGACCCCCCAACTACGTCTCGTGCCTTAGGTGCTCAACCACAGTTTCCCAAGCCCACATTGATACACTGTTCAGATGCCCCATTGATAGTCTTCCGGAATCACCCTTTTTCTAAATTCCCATCTATGTGAAGTGGACAGATATTTATGACGTAGTGAGTACACACTCCATATGGTACATTTACCAGTGCATTCATCAGGAAATTATTCACACATAAAATGAGTGTGCTTCTCTTATTAAGGTACCTGCCAGTTATTGTGATGTATTTTAATAGATTTGGTATAGAAAAATTATCCAAATATATATAACCACATTGGAACAAACCATCAGGTATAAAGGGTTATATCTTGAAATAGTGTTTATCCTATCCAGGTTTAAAGGATTAAAACTTTTTATAAATAATATACAAATATGAATTTAAAAAAAGTTTTCAGACCTTTCTGGAAATCCTTCCTTAATCTTAAAGAAATTATTTACCATTTTTGCCTGGGTACACAAATTCAAAAGTTGTCTGCTAGAACCAGCTATATAAAATCTCAAGTTATGGCATACTTATGCACTTTTTATTAAAGTTTCAAATTCTTGTTTTTTATTAGCTGTTGCATTCAAACCTTTTGTCAGGTTATATAATATTAAGCAAAACCAGATAAAAAGGAAAAATATATTGAAAAATTTGATAAAAAAGAATTAGAGGTATATGTGAATTTAGCATTAATGTGCTTAAAAATGATGGTTCAACAAGGTTTCCACAAGCTCAACAATGAGACTTCAATCACTATCAGAAGCAAAAGCCAGTGTACAAACTAAAAAACTAATTACCATTATTAAATTGCTGGAATGGGCAGTTAAATGAGCTGTAGAAGCATCAACACACAAATAGCTATCAAAACTTCCAAAAATACACAAACTGTCATGAATAATAAGATGTGTGATTTAATTTTTTAATTTGTGCATCTGTTAATTTTTATGGAACTATTTATTTATTATTATATTATATTTGAGTACATATTATAATTATTAATAAGTCATTTTCTTGAAAATTATCCTTATATATATAAAAATATTATACATATTTATTACTACATGATCAAATTAGATAACATTAACATTATTGATATAACTGGAAGAAAAATAAATACAATAATATTTTTATTTTAATCAATATTTATCAAAAAAAAATACATAAAAATGTTTGTGATTAAAATTATATACATATATATTATAGGAACGCTTAGTACGTCTACTATATATTTTAATAAAGGACATTATTTTATTTTTGAATATACTATGTATAAATATATTGTACAGTCTCTAGATGAATAAATTTAGATACAAATATAATATGAAACTTAATAAATTGTTGTTAAATCTGAAATTTATGATACCATAAAAAGTGACATACTTTCTTATAAATTTATTTTTTGGCACTTAGCAATAACTATTATAATGTCATTAATGATTTAAAAGATTTGCCTTAAACATATAAACTAGCCCATTTTTGGAACTAAATAGATGGTCAACCTATCATCTGTTTCAATAGCACATACATATTTACAAGCAACCTAAAAAACGTATACCATAATGCTCTAAATTAATAAACAATATTTTAATGCTTCTAGGTTAAACGTTACTGGATAAATTTGGTTACATCATCCTTTTGCTCAATAGATTTTCAAAAAGAACTTGTTCTGCTAGGGCTAAAGTTACGACATATTACAAATTCTTTAATGTTTTATACCTTAAAAAGCTTACAAGTAAGCACTAAGCACAGAGCCATTACAAACAGCAGAGACAGAGTACTACCAGTTTTTTTAATATTGAGCTCTCATCCAGTACATTAATTATACTATATTCTTCCTTTATGATTATGTCATATGTCATAATGCAGATTTTGCCAGTTTGACTTGCTTAGTAGAATATGGATTGTTATAATTTTAGCTTCAAAGTTTTCCCATCTCAATATTTAAACGTTTGAGATGAGCTGATGGAATTATTGGTATAAATATATGAATGTATTTTTCTGTTTAAGAATAACCTAGTGAAATTAGATTAAACTGGGACTTGATATTATTCTTTAATGGCCAGTGTAAAAGCACTTTTTCTAGTGACTATTTATTGCATTTTATTTCCTGTTGATATATTACTTGAGGATGTAAACAATAAACACCTTTATGTTTATTCAATATAATTTTCTGTTATTTTTTGGTCATTTTAAATACTTTATTGAATCATATCTACAACCTAACTATAAATTCTGTCAATATATTATTAATTTATTAGAATTAAGATATAATATTATTTTAGAATTAACTGTTAGTGTATAGTAAGCATTGTGAGTAATTCTAGTAATATATTGTTAGGTTATTCATTGCATGTGACATTTTTTAATTAGAGTTAAAAATGTTTGATAATTTTAGTGGTAAAAGTAATACTAAACAGTCTCCTTTTCATATTAAACCTAAGAATACCCATTAATGCACTGCATGTCTTTAGAATCATCAATGAAGAAGGAAATAATGGTGAATGATGTACTGTACAAGACTTGAGTTGGTTATTCATTATTATATTTAATTTAAATTTAAACTCAACTGTATATAATGTATTCATCTTAACTTCATATAAATTATAATTTAAAATATATATTATGTTAATCCTTAGAGTTGATTATGTTATTTTATGAATATATCTTGGAAATATAACAGAGGATTCTTTTAAGCAAGTATTTTCACTCCTTAAATATGCAGGACACCACCCTGTTTGAGTCTTCAAAAACATTTCATTTCACTCTCAAATTGAAATGAAACCAGGATTGGTAAAATTAGGTTTTCCATACAGTTAAAATACTTACCAGAAGTAAATCAACCACTTTTATATGATTGACATTTCTAACCTTTATATTAGCCTTCATACTTTAGTTATAAACTGTCAGGCACTGGGCAAATAGAAATTTTCTTTATATTTCTTATTTAAGATTTTTCTAATACATAACCATAACGTTTCTGAATATTTTACTAAGATATATTAAGATAAATTATTGTTAGGATATATATACACATCTAAATCCATTAAATTGTATAATTAAGTGGCGTGGTTTTCGAGATGGTGTCGATTTCAGGGGGTAGATTCACTGGGTTTTTAATAAGAGGGTTGTGTGTAACTAAAGGATTGAATGGTATGAGTGACTTTGCTTGTTTGTTTGTGTGAATGTGGGTGTGTTTTTGTAGCTGATGATGTCGACATGGCTTGTTGTGTTTGGAGGTATGTGTGCGTGAATTTCTGAGAAGTGTTTGTTTTTAAGGTTGGTAGTGGTGGTTAGGATGTTATGGAGTGTTAAGATGAATGAATGATTGTATGGATAGAAGGATGTTGTGTGTGTTGATGGAGAGGATGTTAGTTTTAAGATGTTTGAAATGAAGATAGTGTAGCTTGTTAAAATTTAGTGGGCTGTGTATTGCATAGTTTGGAGTCTGTCTGTGTGTGATATGGTAATGGAAAAAACAGATTGCACAGATGTAGTTTATGATTGGACGGATACTAGCTTTGTATGTGATGACTATGGCTATTTGTGTTTGCTCCGTGATTCTTCTGTGAGGGATTTAGTATGTTGAGGTGTTGTTTGCATGTTTAGATGTTTAAAAGTGTAAATTGTAGTTTTGTGAGTGATAAAAATGTAATCTGTATCGCTTGTGGACATGAGTATTTTAATAGTTTTGTTTGAGGTTTTGGTGTGTTACTTATGTGAATATCGGGTGTGCAGTTGAATTGATGTGTGTCTGGGATGAAGAGAGTGGTGCTTCAGTTGAAAATGAATAGTTGGATGTTGAGATTTGTGAGGTATTGGTGAGGATTGAGAGCAATTTATTGGCACTGTTTTAAAGTGTGTATTTCTGTGGAGTTGATAGTGATATCATAAACGTTTGTGTTAATTTAGTAGTCTTTTCATATGGAATGGAAATGTCATGTACATAGTATTTGAAAGTAACTTGTTTTTGGACTGTTTATATATGGATGTGAGATTGTCAAGTCTCTGTAAACCAGTGTCTAGATAAAACAGCATATATATTACAAACGAATTTAGTAAGGGAGTGGCGAAAGCGTTTAATGTGGTGGGCATGTAGCTTTTCTACATTTGTACAGTAAAATTGACATAATTGAACTATGTAATTGTTTAAGATTGTACTCTTGGGTCAACTCACTTTCCTAAATGTTATTCTTCTATTTCAGCTCTGCGCTTAGAAATGTTGCATACGTGACCAATTTGTCAATTAGATAGCACCATGACAGAATTGGCACATATAAAAGATAAACTGCATCAATATGAAAGGGATTTTGAGTAAGTATTGATTCGTTAGTTAAGATACCGTTTAATCCATCCGTTTCAGAGAAACAGTAACTATTTCTAAACAGAACTGTGTAAATATTAGTTTTTTTATCTTTCAAAAATGAAATGTTGACAAGGATTGGTAATTATTTTTAATTGCGACATTTTAAATAAATGTTCTATTAGAGAACTTCGCGTAATAATTAATTGTAAAGCTCGATTTAATAGTATATATTTTTGAAATTGTTAAATTCTATACCTAAGTACCATTATTTATCTATTAAAAATTAGCGTGTTGCCATTTTGAATATATAATTTTTGAAAAAAATAGTATATTATGTAGTATAAATTGGAAATATATTTTTTATGCGAATTAATTATTTTTAAAGGTTGATATAGACCTACAGTTATCTAATAATTTACAAGTCAAAATCTATAAAGTTTATCGGTGTATACTTTTCTATATCTTCCTCACTCTTAATGTAGCCTCGACGATTCCATATTTGATATATTTATTTTATCATTTTAGATTACTTTATTACATAACACATGACACAAAATGAGCTAAAAATTTACCATTTTAAAATGTTATCTATAAAAAAATTAAAATATTTAACCGTTTACACTTATTCATAATTATGAGATAATCAATATATTACCAAAATCAATTAATTATCGTTATTTTCTTCCTATGGAATGTATTATAATTAACAACATGCCACTGAATCAACAGCTTGCCAAACATCTGATTTTATTAGTGAACAAACGACTTAATGAAAAATATATATCATAATGCATAAAATCGATATCATAATGCTATCAATAAAATAGTTAATATTTAAGTGCATAGCTTGACTATACTGGTTGGTGAATGTGATTCTCACCACTCCCCTTCGACATTAATAGCTTTCTCAAAGTGCTTTGTGCTGCTATTGTCAAATTGAAATGAAGTAGTCTTAAAGTATGAACCTATTTGTTACCTTTTACAGAAAAGAGCGCAATAATCGTGAAAAATTTGAAAGCGAACTTTGGGAGGAACGTAACAAACACAATGCTTTAAAAGGTATTACCAATATTTTTATTTATTTTGTTTCAGCGATTATTTTTTTGTGATTTGAATATTTTTACTATTATATTTCTACAAATATTTGTGACCTTCAATTAAAAAAGTTTATTTTATTGTATTAACGGTGGAAAATTATTTAACATTAAATTATATAACTAATTTAATGTTTTGAGAGCATATATATATTACTGTTTTATAAATCAAATGCGTTTCATTGAGTGAACGAAATGTGGTTGCTTGCGTCAAGTTGGGGCCACCACATTGCCAGTCATATTTAAACTAGCTGCCATCCAAATTAACGCATGAATTAGATGTAGTCGCAAAATGTATACCTTTGCTATGGAAAAATGTTTAAATAGTTTTTTCCTTGACCACACAGTATTAGTTTTCCTCGTTTGTGTCTGAAGCAACACTAGCATAACCATTTATACCTTTTTGACTGAAGCTATACAGCAGACCTGCCAACTGTCCCGGTTTCGCCGGGACAGTCCCGGTTTGAAGAGCAAATTTAGGTGTCCCGGTTTCAGTTC
>JAUZND010006552.1:0-10722 GCA_034780555.1 Coelogynopora nodosa
CAGCTCCTAATATCTTCGGTAAGTATAAAAACCGGGGGGGGGGGGATATAAATGTATAAATAATAACACCATTTTTTATGTTATTACCTTGTTGTTCAAACCTTGCTGACATATAATATAATACAATAATACATTTACTGTATATTTTATACTAATAAATATGGGGCATACAATTGGAATTAGAGAATTTTGTTTTCTTTAAATAATCATAGCAAGCGATGCAGTTTTAATTAATTATACCTTAATTTAGAACAACTATGGGCGAGTGGAAATAGTAGGATACTCGTCCGTATGGTGAGTGGAAAAAAGCCCGTATTTCGAAACCTGCCTATAGGGCTATAATAAATATATTCACTCAAATTTCTGAAAAATATCCGTCCAATTAAACTTAGATTTTTAAAAACGAGTATGTATTGAATATATATTTTCAAAAATATACATCAAAATGGGTCATAACAGTATGATATCCAAAGTTATCTAATATTTTAATACTACGAGGAAGTCTTGTGGGTGTTACTATTAAAATATACTTATTTACTTAGAAAGAATTTCTTTAAATTTTGCTGAACGGTTAACATATAATAACGTTTCAAACTACTAAAAATTCACAGTAAAGTATAATAGGTATGACGTATAGTAAATAATATTATGTTAAAAACAATGCATATTATTTCACTTAAAATAAATTTTTAATATCATTCAATATATCAAATTTTATGTGACATCCAATATAGATCTGATGTCTGTAAAAAAACTGGAATAAAAATTATTTATAAATTCTTAAAACTAATAATTATAGAAGCGAATTTTTAATTTAGCAGCTTTGCAATTCTTTCGTTTTTCATCTGTACGGTTAATTAAAAATGTTTACAAGTATAATTTATTCTTCATTAATAAGTTTATTAGGTTGTGTATACATATGTAAAAGGAATTTTTAATCGAAAACCATAATAGTTGTTTAAAACTAGACGACCGGCTTCTAGTACACGACCGAGTATTAGTGACCTGACCCTAGTGGATTATATGAATTGGAAATAATTAATTTAAATAATAAAAGTGTTTATCACTAAATATATTTATCAAAAAACTATAACGTGTTTCACCAATAATGACGTCATAGACACTATTCCATGAGACCGATTTGTTTTTGAAATTAAAACAAATATAAATAACTTTCAAATAAATCATGCGTGGAATTTTTATCTTAGTTGGACGTATACTTTTGAAATAACAGTCTTTGAAATATGTTTGGTTTTATATCCTTAATGGCAGTTGAACGACGCTTTTTTTCTTAACTGTTCTACTGTTAATATTGTTTGCCTAATCAAGCATGCCATATTGTAAATATTGATTACAGAGTAATGTTGTCGACGAGATCGAAGTGCGGTCACATCAAACTGAGTAACTGACCTCTAAAATATTCTTATACAGGGAATCAGCGATGTAGTTAGTTTCTTTGCTTGTGAAGTTGGTATTTTTTAGCTCATTTAGACAAATCGAGCAACAATTCCTTTTTCTAAATGATATATGTAAATAGAGAAAGGAATATATTAGAAATTATAAGAAACCAATATGAAATTAGTAAAAATAAGAAAACTTACGCGATAATTCTGGCATGCTTTATCCCAGACCAGTTTTCTCCTGGTAGACTAAAAAGAGATAGGTTTTACAGTAATCTATTTAAATATACATCATTTCAGCAAATTAAAATATATAATATTCTTCAAGTCATGTGTATAATGATCAATGCATAAAATTCATTTAACTATTCGCTGGGAGACATAATAATAAGATTTCCCCAGTGAAGCTTTAAAACTAGCATTGTTTTGAAAATGCTAAGGATAAACGTTAGTGAATCTAAAACATAAACCTAATCGTAGAATATATTGGAATATTTTGTGACATAATACTAATATACAGTTAACTAAACATCTATTGGTAAACAAATAACATATGTAGAATCGACTTCATAATAATGTACTAAATTGATAGAGAATTTTACCTATAGACTAAATTAGGTCAATTTGACTCATCAGCTTATTATCAAACTTATTTTTCATTTTAATACAAATTATTGTTACAAAATTCGTAAAATTAAAGAAAAAAATACAAAATAGAGAAAAAAAATTGAAAAAAAGTTTTTTTATTCGAATAATTTATCGTGAGTGTTTTTAAAAATAAAATATATATTTTAATATAAACCTATTTTAAATAAATTTAGAATCAGCCTGATTCCTATGCAAAAACATTAAATTATCAAACTTTACATTTTCGACTGATTCCTTGTCTGAGCAGGAATATTCAAACAAAAACATGATTAGTAGGTTTTTTGCTCATGTTTAACAAATCTATAAGGGTTAAGAAACGTCCAAAATTGGCAGAAAAAGGAATAGATACTGCAAACCGTTACACTTAATTGAACGAATATGTATATCTAATATATACATGTAACTAATTTTACTTTCAAGGATTACAGAGCATTTCCAGGTTTTTCAATGACTGAATTATTTTCCATGACTTTCTAAGTAGTGAACACTTTGATAATGCAGGGGTGGTCCACTTCCATTTTTCCTATTTTGATTTTTGACACATCCTAACAAAGGATTTTTACATATGTTTTAAATCATTATTGATAAACAGAACAGAACTAAACTATTCAGGAATCCACTAATTGAAGGTCCAGGAACAATATTTGGTTGTTAACACATTTCCCACTGACGACGAAATAGCTGAAATGACCAAGCCCCCTTTTTTGGGCCAGGCTGTTTTTAGCGAATTACTACCATTCGCCAGGACTGTATCTACAGAATCGTTGGACCTAGCAGGTTGCCCGACCACTCAAAATGTGCCAAATAGCCGCATTATGAGGGGTCATTAATAAAAACTTTAGCCAAAAGTCAATGGTTTTTAAGATAATTGCCAAAAACCGATTTCAGCGTGTTACACACTACAATTTGTTTTCGGGATAGCCAAGCTAAATAAAAACTACTTCTAGTCATATTTCAGAACCAACCAAGAAATAGTTATTCTTAGGACATTCAGATGACAAGCTGCTTAACACTATTAGGAAAGAGAACGTTTGCTGATATGCTGTCATGCCAGGTCATTGAGAAGTCACACCTTGTCAAAGACACGGGTGATATACCGGAGACATTTTCAACTACACGATAGAACGATAATCGAAAGCCTAGTTTTAATGGTGAATATTTCCTTTGGTGCATGGCAAGACAGAAATACACAGATCGCGATGAGGTTTTTTTTTCCTAGCTTCACAGCAACAATGAGTGCACTCCAGAACCCACTAACGTTTGATGTTACAAAGAAGTAATTTGTACAAAACCATCCATATGTCGCAACCGAAATGGACACAATATGTACATCCATGATTAGCTTTCAGGATATTTTGAAGCAAAAGAATGCCGTGTCAGCGGAATTGTTGGCTGATAAAGGAGTGTATGGAATCGCCATGGAAATTCAGCTGTTGAAGCCAGATTAGTTTGGTAACATATTCTATGGAATGGGACCATTCTATATGGAGAAGATTGTCATCTCTTGCCTTGGGAAGTTTTTAGGCTGTATCGGTATTGATATGGCTTTGATTGAGACTGAATCCTTTGTCACGCTCGTTGTAGAGAATAGCGTTATGACTGGAGGTCACTATTGCAAAGGCAAGGAAGCAATGAGTCTTAAATCAGAGGTGATGACAGTTCTTACGTTTGAGAAGTTTCAACTTGACCTGGTGATTACTAGTTGTGAATTAGACCAGCAAATAGACACCATGGAAACTAAGAATAGATGCAGCAGGCTTTAGATGTTGACCGTACAGAGTTCAGAGAGATTTGGGAAGAAAGCAAGATGTTACATACAGACTTGAAGAAGTCTTTCATAGAATGGAAAGAAACGGCCTGGAATGAGAATGTGAGGTACTGGAGCTTGTTTCTGGATGAGCTGTATCCTATCCTGAGAGGTCTTACATACTCCATTCGGCAAGGCGATTGACAAATTTTCATTTTAGCGTTGCGGAAGTGCATGCCTGTGTTCTTGGGGTTTAGTCGGACAAACTATAGTAGATGTTGTACGCTGTTCCTTGAAGATTGCCTGGATATATAAAGAAACTTCCCATGTATCTACACATGCTTCACATATGATGGATGGGTTATGTTCCACACTCTACGACAAGGCAGTGCAGTAAGATTTGGCATGGCACTCGAAAAGTGTTACAATAAAGAAGTGTCTACATTAAAGAAGACTGATTGTTCCACTTTCGATGAATATCGATGAGACTCACAACTCCAAGAAAGAACTGAACTTCAACCAGCTTGCATGCTGTTCATCAAGGCAACTAGAACACATAAAGCCAGCATATCTGCAGCACTTGTAAGATGTGGTTACAAGCCCCAACTCCTGCAGTCACCAATGATACTCCCAGTATCGTGCAGGCCTGATGACCTAGCCCCTCCATGCAAATGCCCAATATCATGTAAGAGTACTGAAACGTGCACTTGCAGAGAAAGAAACATAAAATGTGTAACGTTTTGTGGCTGTTGTAAAGGCAAAAATTTTACAAACCCAAATAATTAAATAAATTGGCAATTATTTAAAAGACCATTGACTTTTGGATATGAACATGTGTTACTGACCCGCATATTATGGCCATTGCGCACGTTTTGAGTGGTCGGGCAACCTTCTAGGTCCACCGGTTCTGTAGATACAGTCCTGGCGAATGGTAGTACTTCTCTTAAAAAGGGCGTGGCCCAAAAAAAGGTGCTTGGCCATTCCAGCTATTTTGCCGTTAGTTGAAAATGTGTTACCAACTAAATATTGTTTCTGGACCTTCAATTAGTGAATTCCTGAAGAGTTTAGTTCTGGACATAAGATACATACAGAAAAAGCCATGGGCTACTAGAGTATTAGGGATTAATGCACATTATATGTAGACTCAAAATATTAATAAAAAGGTTATATTTTAATGAACAATGTCTTTATTGTAGCACAGTGTATAAATATTCACTTTCATATTGATAAGATAAAATAAATTACACAAAAACACTATACTTTATGTATTACATAATTATATACTAAAATATATATATAGATTTTTAAAATACAGTAATACTAAAGATGGAAAATGCATACTTTTAATTTATAAATTATATAACCAAAACGTTTGCAAGTAAGTATCATGGGATAAGCATCTTTATTACACACATATAAAAATATGCAGAAGTTTGGTAGAAGAGAAATATGTACTTCTATAAAATTTAAACACGATTGGAAATAAACCATGTCAAAGTAGTACAGTGCTGTAAGTTATAAACATAAAAGAGCATATTTAACATGCCTGGAAATGTGTAACAACTAGTATAAAATCAGAAACCGGTTACATCAAAGCAAACCACTATTTAAATTTTTCTGAACATGTTATGGGTTTCATGTTTTCACTTTTAAACTTGCTGAAAAAGAGTTGCGCTTTATAATCGATTTTTAAACATTCAATAATCAGACCACTCATCTTTTTGAAAATCGTGTGTTTGGCTTCATTGATGTCTTTAAGAAATTTCTGACCTTACATTTCACAAACAAAAGCAGATAATGTTTCCAAGTCAGGAGTATGTGTGGTGGAAAGATCCGGGAAAACTCATACGTAAGTAGCAATTTTTACGGAAGATTCAGTTGCCTTACTTTGCTTTTCTGTAAAAAGCTCACTGTAAATTCAGAACCTGAAAAGGCATGTAGACCCAGTAGAGCAAGTGTAATACCTGGCGTCTTTACTTCAAGCTGCTCAGATAATCCTGACACATTTATTATTCGTCTATTGTTGCCTGCTGCGCAACAGTCCATGTATACTTTGTTCGTGTTTTTAAGATTTCCAGTAATTGCCAGAAGTATTACAAGAATGTCAATGTCTTAGAGAAGATAAATGAAAAGCAATCGGCGTGTCTCCTAACTTCGTGGTCACCCTGAAGTTCTGTTGGCGCTTCCACTATCATCGAATCTTCTTCATAATTATATTTCAACCTGACAGAGGTTCCACCATAAGATACCACAATACTTGTGTTGCCAATTATCATTTCATAGTGATTGTTCTTCCTTCTCCGTACTATAAACATTTCAAACTCGTTTATAAAAGAAAACTTATTTAGTAATTGATTCACAATCTTCTTTAAGTGATAACAATATTCTTTTTTGTTCAATATACATTGGCATTCTTGTAATACTTCTGGCAATAATGGAAATCTTGAAAGCACGAACAAAGTAAACATGGACTGTAGCGCAGGTAACCATAGACGAATAATAAAATTGTCAGGATTATCTGAGCAACTTGAAGTAAAGACGCCAAGTATTACACTTGCTCTATTGGGTCTACATGCCTTTAAAGCAACTTTTTACAGAAAAGACAAGGTAAAGCAACTGGATCTTCTGGAAAAAATGATACATATGTACAAGCTTTGTCGGATCTTTCCAGGGGTTATTCGGAGAATCCTTTGTTTAATGTTTATTGGATCTTCAGTTCCAGCAACGATCATTATTTCAGAAAGTTTGGAACACGACGAAGACGATGAAGAGGAATAAAACGAAGAATGGAGTCACTGTGATATGGAATCCGATATTGATGTATAAAGTATGAATAATTAATTATGATGAAATCTGTTTTAATTAGTACATAATTTGATTATTGTTTACTTTGATAAACCTACATTCATCTTTATGTTTGTGTGTTATATATATAATTTTAAAGTTATTTATTTTTTATGTAATTTGTTTTTCAAACCGCATAGTATAATGCAAACGATATTACGTTCAAAACAAAATTTCCAATAACACATCATTCCGACACATTAGTTGTATATTGTTATTTGTACATTGATATTCTATATAGCGTACTAAAAATTTCTAAGATTTTTGGAAGGTTTTTCTAAAAATGTATGGTACTACATTTGATTATAATTAAAAGATACTACAATATGTATAAATCAATTCCAATGCTACTTTTTTCCTCGTTTCATTCAAGGAGGCCTATACCTTATGGGAAACAACCACTTGAAATGTATGTCACTATTTATTTCATATATAGGAGACTGTAACACTTCCTCTATACTAATTTTATTCAGTACCACGTTCCTTGTATCTAGTTCCAAAATAGGGGGTAGGGTCATTAAAGGACGTCTGCCGAAGAGAAACAACCAATTGAAATATATCTGTCACTGTTTATTTCATATACACTCACTTATTTCTATACTAAATTTATTCAGTAACTCGTTCCTCATATCTAGCTCGTACATAGGCCAAGGAGGTACTTTGGGGTCATTCAAAAACGTCTGCCGGAGGGAAACAATCACTTTAAATGTCTGTCACTATTTATTTAATATACTATACAGGAGACTATGACGCTTCTTTTTATACTAATTTTATTCGGTACCTCATTCCTCATATCTAGCTCCAACATAGGGGGTACTTTGGGGGTCTCTTGGGTCCAAACCAACCCTCCCAACACTGGCAGACGTCCATTTCAGGAGGTTTGACACCATTATCTACAATTATAGGGGGTCAATGTTGGAACCTCATTCCTCATAGCTAGCTGCGGGTCTAATACAGTCGCACGTAAAACTAGGTTTCGATAACTAGATCTTTGGGAAACAATGCAGAAGGCAGTTCGTTCTTAAATTACTTTTCATACTAAATTAATGTCAAAGTAAACACTCTCATAATTACTGTGGGTGAATGAACACTATTAATTAATAGTGTATATGTTAACGAGTTAAATTAAAATCATATATACTGATAACTGAAATCACAATAGTTTATTGAATTACTATACATAACGCTTACCTTTTAAACCATGATTGAAAATTACCAATATATTTCTCAGGCACAAAGAGATACCTCTCCGCAAGGAAGTTTAAGAACTGAACCATTTTGGCTTTTCTTGCATTGATTTCTGCTACATTCATTGATGGCGATATGAAAATGTCCTTAAAAATGTTTGAGTATATATCGGGCGAGTCAAACACCGTTACATAATTATCAAACTTAACCAGTTGTTCTAACATTGCGTCCCAACCTTCATATTTGTAAGCGGCTAAAGTCAAAGTGGGACTGTATGATTTATGATCAGTGTATGCGAATGCCCTGCGCCAGTCTGTCGAGTTAGCAAAGGCCCACAATAAATCTCTTTTAAATACTTTGATTTCTACAGAAGTCATAGTTGTCATTAACTTGTGTAGTACACTTCTGTAAAGTAAGAAAAACATAGGAAAATATTAAATGAAAACCACAAAACGTATAATACAATATTCACTTAATAGAAAAAGAAAAAAATAATTAAAATATAATATCACTAATTCAGAAATATATTTCAATAAATTGTAATGAAGCATTTTAAAAAATATTGCAAATACATATTTAAATTCATGCATTAATTATTAATTAAAATTATTATGGTGAAAGATTCAAACTTACATTTAAACTAAAATTGATTAATGGATAAAAACTGACAAATACATACAGAAATACCATTAAATGAATACAAATCAGATAAAAAATATGAACATTACACAAATACATTTTTCGCTTTGACTTTATTAAACCATTAAAATATAACATATTTTTACTTATTTATATGTAGGTGTTTGTTTTTAAGTGTTTTAATTATATTATTATGTAGGGACATTGTAAATACGTTAATCAAACAGTATTAAAACATGTTCAATTTATATTAAAATTTAAAAAAATAGAAATTTGCGATTCCAAAATAATATTATTATACAAATATAACATTAGTGTAATACTTTTTTCATTCTTAAATTGTGACATCAGAAATTACTATAATATCACTAATCCCATAAAGTGTTTATTGGTGATTGAAATTTAAAAAATGTAATGTATTAATAAATAATATGTCAATATAATTTTTTGTATTAATTGAATATATGACGATACATTACAGATACCAACTTCAACTTACTCATATGTTTCTGTGGATCCATTGGTAAACTTGATATGTCTGAGAATTGCGATTAGAATAGACGTAAACTGCAACTCCTTCTTATCCATGATGAAATCTACGAAAGATTGTTTTTGTTTAGGGCTTGATTTTTCTGTGAGAATTAATAACCACAAAAATAATACACGTTTGTGATCAACGTTGTCTGACACAACCTTGTCGTAAAACTCGGTCCACTCAGATTTCAAAAAATAAAGATCCTCGGAGTTGTTAATTAAATGCTTGTAATGATTCCATTTATACTGCTGTGGTGATTTGGTCGTTATACTCTGAAGCATATTTTGAAGAAGGCTATCATTTTTAGCATGTGAATGTTGACTTGCTTTCGGCAAATTAAATTGCACATTATAGCGGACATTTCGAAGACTGCCGATAAAACTCGTCGAAAGATATTGGTGTGGTCTTGATAATACGGGAAGTAGCCGTTTAATAAGGAAAGCCTGGAAATAATTCGAATATAGCACATGTATAACGTTAATAAATAACATGTTTTATCCATTGAAGAACATACACATCCTTAATTTTATCAACAACACGATCCATAAAAAAAAAATTGTATAAAGTTGTTAATTATCCATGAATTATAACTATCCTTTAAAAATAATGATATATCTATGAGCCACTGACTGCAATATTGAAAAAATTAAAGGAAAATGTGTTTTGCAACCCATATTTTATGTTTAGAGGATGAACTAAAATATTAAAAAAAAATAATTAACATTATTGTTTGAAATGCGGCATCAATTAATATCATACAGTATAGTAAACTAGTTAACCTATTCCGGACATTTGTTTGAATCGAACGACAAAACAAAGTCTCAATTTTTTGCCTACATATATATATATAGTCTAAAATGTACACCGGACACTTGTCTGAGCACCAATAGTAAATGTGTATGTAGTTTTCTGACTGTAATTCAGACAGTCATAATCTGGATTATAATATGGCAATAATATGGCATGAATATTTATGACTTATACACTTGTTACATAATTCACCTTTCAGTTGTCTAATTAAACCGGACGATGTTTGATACTTTCAAAGTATACGGATTAGGAATTTTAGGTAAAAATTCAATATCTGACTACTTTTTCGAAAAGCAAACATTATTTAGAAAAAGTAATATTTTTAATTATTTGTTTTAACCCTTCGTATACTGAGGGGGGGGGGGTTGAATTACTCGCGATTTTTTTATTATAAGCTTTATTGGATAATAATTTAGGTGTATATTCCTAATATGCTTGAAGAATGTTTTGTGAAAGTATGAGATGCGTGTCACATTTATGCCTCTCACAGGTATAAATATAAAATAAAATATAAATAAAAAAACAGATTTTATTTTTAAAAATCACTAGAAATTTTTTTATTTTTTTTTTATTTACAAATGTCTTTAGAAAGACACTAGTTATCGTACAAGCATAATGTAGTTTTGCACTAACTATTTAGTGACAAATATGTGCTAAGTATATAATGCAATAGATTGAGAGAGAAATAACCTGAAAGAAACCGTGTTTATGAATTAAGCAGGTATTTAACATTTCAGAACGATAGCCTATTTAGATTTTGAGTAGTAACAATCAAAACCAGTGGAAAATTTTGACTTGCCGACCTTTGTACTTTTAGGATTATATATTGATCAAAAAAATAAAATTGATTGGAACCATCAGGCAAAATCAGCTCACCAGATAGAAAGAAAAGAAATAAATCAGAAATAATA
>JAUZND010006553.1:0-31186 GCA_034780555.1 Coelogynopora nodosa
GATTAATATCCATAACACCAATAATAATCTCTTCTAATTTCTGACCCAAATTAGAAGTGGGAAATATGAATTTAGTTCCGATCAATGACGCACGTGAGTTCCCGTCACAACAACCTTACTACATCACTTACTATGCTGACTGATGCTATTCCTAACAGATTAATCACTTATAAAGTTAATAACTTTATAATTGTATCTTACATTTAGTATACATTTTATTATCCCAATAGTATATAACTGCATATAAACATTGTTTATTAACCCTCAGTTTTAAATTGTTTTGATTTTAATATGGTTGTTATAGACAGAATTTAAGAAATATTGCTAAATATTATCTTAAGTAAATAAAGTCCCAAATTTAGAAATTTCCTTAGCTGGTTATTAACTGGGCTAACCAATTATTGACATTTCAAAGTTTGGGATGAACCGGACCAGTTACAGACTCTTTAAGTTTGTGCTAACTAGTCTTGGTCAGTTAGAGATCATAATAGTAATATCAATGCTTTATTATGCTTTTTAAATATACAATTTTATTTACAAAAGTTATATTTGTTCATAAAAATGTTAAAATTGTTATTTAAATAAGTTTAATTAAATAATACAAAAAATATCTATTAATCTGAATCTTTACTATTTAATTTAATGTAATTTAACTCTTTCAATTTCTTTACCCTTTCTAGGATGAAGATAATTTAAATAATGTAATATGTTATCCATCTAATTCCAGTCTTCCCACAACACTCTGTTTATTCTGATCATGACTACATTAATTGTTAATTTGTAATAGTGTTTTTCTCATCACTTCACCAATAATGTTATCCATCTTTCTGTCTTCTATGTTAGCTATCTGTTTTCTATCCTTTTCTTTAATTATGGCTCATATTTGCTTTGTGGATCCCTGTTGACATGTATTTAATATATCATATAATTATATTTCTCTAATTGACATAAATAAAATTTATCATTATACTATGATAAAGTAATATATAAATATTATAATATTATTGCTAAATGTTGTAAGGGTAACACAGTTATTTTATTTAAAAATGTATAATTTTTATAGGAATAGTGCAGCATTTTTGATAAATATAATTAGAAGGCAATACATTAGTTTTACTTACATGGTCTATAAATAATGTGCTTATAAATAGGCTTTACACTAATAATATTGTATTAATGAAACTTTAAACAATTTTTACTTTGAAGTTTTGGTATATGTGTAAAAATGTACAGAATAAATATTACTTTTTAAAATATTGTTTTAAATACTGTCTTAGCTGAATAGTCAATTTAACATTTTTTAATATTATTGTTTATATTGATATTTACTTAGCTGAATAGTCAATTTACCATTTATTTAATATTTTTATTTGTATACATTTAAATGTTTATTGTACTAATATATTTTTTATTAATATTATTCTATATAACTATGTATGTAGAATTATTCATGTGGCGCTATTATAATGTTTAGATGAATTTTTCTATACACAGTAATCAACAGGTAAATCCATCTGCGTAGGAATTGAACATGCAACCCAGTGATCTGTGAGCGAACCCATCTACTACTAGGCCACACCCTCGCCTGTCAACTACTGTGTTGTTATTTTATTGTAATTAAGTCCTAATTTTGTCAGTGGAGTTTCCTCCAGATTATAAGCATTATGTACAATTGCATAACTGCAGTGAAGGGCTCATAATACATAGCAATAGGTGGGTTCGCTCACACATCGTTGGGTTGCATGTTCGATTCCTACTCTGTATTGATGAGGGATGCTGATGGATTTACCTGTTGATTATTGTGTACATTGTATATCAAAATTCATCTATACATTATGTATGTTTGTTTGTATATTTTCATTTTAGCTTTGATTAATTTTTTTTGTTTTTATGGCATACTTTTTCAGTATTTAAAATTATTTATTGATGTATATTATATAATAAATTATTTTCTTTCTTTTTTGTTTATGTTATGAAAATAGGAGGTAAATTATTATTTATGTTGTGATATTTGTTTTTAAGTAAATTTGTTATATATTATGTATTTTTATTATTTCTTTTTAAAGTTTATATAGCTTAATTGTGGTGATATTTTGTTGTAATTATGTTGTATGTGTACTTCACTCGGATTTTAATGTGTATTATTTTCACAATGATTTCCTTTAATGTAATTGTAATTCACTGTTGTGCATATGTATTTTTATTAAAAAATATATGATTCATGAAGTTTATGTTACTTTACTTTTTAATAATAATTTTTTGGCTATAACTAATAATTAAGAATACTTTAAAATAAATGTTCATTACAAATGCTTTCACAATTATTATATAATGAATTGATTATTAAATTGTAAAAGATAAAATGGTTTGCTATTAGCAATTTCTATAAAAAAAGAAGCAAAATATAGTTGTAAATATAGTTTTTGTATTTTAATATAATAATGGAAAATGGAATAAAGCTCTAAATTATTCAGAAATTGTTCTATTATAAAATAATAACTTATACATAGAACAAATAATACAAATTAGATTATGTTCAATTATGTTATGACTTTATATAAATATGTTTATATTTTTATACATATCTATTTACAAAACTAAAATGTTATTTTTTTATTCAATAATACATTAACAATAAAATTTCCCTGAGAAGTACAGTACGTACTGTATTATATATAGATAAACAATATTTTGTTAAAGAATAAATAAAACAATTGTAGTTATGTATATTTATTATCTTTATATTGAAATTGTTAATATTTTCAAACATGTTGTTATTTCAATTATGATGAAAAAAAGCTGTTAATTAAATTGTTAACAATATAAAAATGAGTTTAATATTTTTATAATAAATCTTCAGGACGTCGACATTTTGATCAAAAGTATACAACTTCATCTGTCTATGGATTTGAAGATCAAAATGGACCCCATAAACGACTCTATGGAAACAAAAATTCTTCAAAGTAATTGATTTTGCTATTTAACATATTATCTAGATTGTGTATATTACATACTTGCAATGTTACCATAAAAACAGTCTAATTAATTTAGGAAAGTGAGGTATACCAAAATTTAGGATTTAATATTAAGGAATTAATTGAGGATATATATTTTAGGAATTGGTATTCTATTAATTTTCAAAACGTTATAAAACTATGTGTGATTATGGCCTATACTCTATATATTATTGTCTTAGCTTGGCATAACATTGACAACAGAGTTTTCAAATATGGTTAATTTGGAAAAACGTAAACTTCCCACTCTGTTGTTAATAGCTAATATACGAAATTATAAATGAGGTGATTGGGTTTTCTCCGTCTAGATTTATATTATGGTACAATTATTGTATATTGAGTTTTACTTTTATGTTTCATATAGTACATTTGTTCAAGGAACTGATTTTTATTATTGATTCCCATACATATTTCTCTATGTTTTCCCTATTAAAATGATTAATTATAAGCTGTATTGTATTCAGAGAAATGTTAGAGTGTCATTAATGTTTTTAAAATGTAATGTCCTTTAAAGAGCATATTATTATACGTATCACTTTAAAAGAAAGCACGTTTTGTAGTTCCGTATCAATTGTGGACAAACAACAAAAACAGACATATGAATAATTGTTATTTATGAATATTTTAAGTTAACCAACTTCAACATAGCACTATAATATTCGTCTGATCAATACATGCATTTTTTTGCAAATAAAAAGTGTTATACATTTATTACTTTTACCTTACATTTTTAAATAAATTATTTTAGTATTCCCTACAAATTATTTAATGAAGGTGCTAAGCAGGAAAAGTCTTATAATTTTGTCATAGTAAACCTTCATGTTTTTAAGTAGCAATATATATGTAGATATAAAATAAAAAAAGTATAATTGAAGTATTCTAATTCATTTTGACATAGTTTACATGTTATTTAGATATATGTATTTTTATTGTCTTCTTAACGATGAAGATCAATATAGGCCTATTTTAATTACATTTTTAAATTATAATGTATAAAATTGTTGGTTTTTCTTAATTTTTTTTGATTGTTTACAATTGTCATAGTTTATATGTAGTTTTTATAATAATAAATATGGTATTCGATATTCAATTATCTCCTATTCACATAAAGTACGATTTATCATGATTTACCATAAAGTGTACATATGCTATACTTATGAGATCATATAAAATTGAAAGCGCTATAGTAGAAATATTGATGAACTGAATATTACTAGATTTATTAATGCAATACTTATATTGTATTCTGCGATTTTCTATTCTTCACAATTATTTGTACTGGATTATTTTACATTCTGTATAACAGAATGATATGAAACATTAACATAAACCATTAAAATAGGCCTAATTGTTCAAAACATGTAGTATTTAACGAAACATTTATAATTATATATTTTTAATGATTTATTGTCAATATAGCCTAATTTTTAAAAACATACACATGTACATTTAATCTTTTTTTTGCGCTCACACCAGAATTTTTGACCCGGAAACACCCGGACGTAAACCGATTGGAGGTGGGGATAATTATGAATTTCGGTCACATCTTCAGGAGAAACAAGACTCCCAAATGGTGAAACAGGTCGATGATATTATTGATAAAAAAGAAGTAGGACTTCACCTGTTTTTATTTATTAAGTTTAATACATATTTTAATTGGTAAAATTTAGAACATTTGATAGCCTCAATTTCCAGAAAATAATCATTACCTGTACACAATTTGGAAGGACAGATTTTTCGTTATAAATTCAATCCAAAAAATTATATGCATAATCTATTTGATTTACATAGTGCGTAATCATGTAATAAAAAATAACGAACTTTTAGATCAGTATGTAAATTAATTTGTTTTCAAGCAGAAATATATAACTAAAAAATATGCATTTCATTGATTACATTAAAAAAATCACCGAAATTATATCATTAGCAATATAATTGTAATATTATATCATTTCCGAACATAAACCTATTTATAATTTCACGAACTTTCTTCCTCTATTCTTTTTTTCTAGACACTGGAAGAACTTCGAAGTTATGATCCTTGGGGCAAGCCTGGTAGCGGTGCTCCCAATGTAAGTCATATCAGCTTATATGTTTGATTCACTTTCATACTACTATTTTACTGATTTTATGATCTAAGTAGTAGTTACCATACAAGTAATAGGTAAATTATTTTTTATCCATATGTAACGAATCCCAAATTTTAATAAAAAATTTAATTTGCCCATCGTTATAATTTCTTTTTTCAAACATTTATTTAAGTTTTGCATTCTATAGACTAGCAGTTTTTTAGTGTGTTTTTAGATCGAAAACGTGAAAAATCTATATTGAAAATATGAATTACGTCTATAGTGATATACTTGGCGCATTTTACCAGTAAAACGCTAACGGAAAAAATGTGTCGTAGGATGTCCAAGTTTGTTCCAACAATTCAGACAATATTCAACCAATTCACGAAAACTTTTGCTTGACATATGCATTGTAGATATCGTTAATATTTTGAAATAAAAAGAAAAAATATTGCTCAATGTGACCGTGATGACGTCATCTTTAACAGACAAATTATGATTAAAATAAACAGAGTGAAAATGTATTACATTGCATGAATATTTTAAAATTATTTTTTCATGATAACGCATTTATAAAAATACTCGACAACTAAGACATCATCAGGTGTGAAATATATGAATGTAGATATATTCGTTCATTTTATAATAATTTAAGAAATTAGTAACTTCTCTATGTTTATTTTTATATTAACAAATATTTATTAAATTTATTGATCAAAATTTTATATTTGTATAACTTATGAGCAAATATTTAAAAGTGATTGAGACAGTCATTATTGATTTTCAGACAGTGGTAATGTCATAATCATATGAAAATTGTAAATTAAATTAGTTTCAACAAGCTGTATAAAATATGTGAAAATGCCAGAAACAGATTTAACAAAAGTTGATTTTAAAAAAATTTGAGTCATTAACAAATTATGAAAGTGTCGTTGTGTTGTAATTTGTGTTTAGTAAATATTTAGTCGTTTCGCCAACAAAATTATAACAAGTTTACTCTAATTTTATTTGATTTTATTCAAATTATTTTTATAATACAACATCAGATAATGCCACTTGCTTCAATTAAGTCAACTAATAGACCAAAAAGAATGGTATGTCAAGTTAATTCGTTCATTGTGTTTTTTTAAGTTTTTGGTTCTGATTTGCTTCACATTACTCCACGTCTTAGAATGATGCCAAATATTCTATGAAATAAATTAAATATTTTAAAATATTGATAACATTCCCATTCCATAGAACTCATTGATAACATTCCCATTCTATAGAACTCATTGATAACATTCCCATTCCATAGAACTCATTGATAACATTCCCATTCCATAGAACTCATTGATAACATTCCCATTTAATAGAACTCGTTGATAAAATTCACATTCAATAGAACTCAATGATAACATTCCCATTTAATAGAACTCGTTGATAACATTCTCATTCTATAGAACTCAACGATAACATTCCAATTCGATAGAACTCGTTGATAACATTCTCATTCTATAGAACTCAACGATAACATTCCAATTCGATAGAACTCGTTGATAAAATTCACATTCAATAGAACTCATTGATAACATTCCCATATAATTCATTGATAACTAACTCAAGACTAATGCTAATAGTGATAACTCATTTATTACAAATAGTATATATTTTTAAAATCGCTAAATTCTTGATTTTATTAACCGTTTACTACTAATTATTTCAATTGAGTTATTTTCTTGCGGTAACTAATATAAGTATATGTATTTACATATATTACATGTTTACTAAATTTTTAATGCAGATGGTTTCAGAAATATTAGGCTAACTACAAATAGTATCAATAATATTGATAGGATAAACACTCCCTGTCCACTATTAACCGTAACAAATAATATATAAAGAGAAATTTGTTGACAAATATTTTTTCTATTCTTGGTTAACATCTGAAAATGTTTTTATTCGATTAATTTTATTTATATTTATCGTATAAATACTTCAATACTATTGTAAGTAATATATTACTTAATAATTATTTTTTGCTACAAAAATTAAAGATATTTTTCATTTGCCTCGATTTTATAATAATACTGCTGTTCATATTATAATTTCAGGGTCAATTTCAAACATCAAATGGACAGTACGGATCTCAGTATTCCGATTACGAAGTAAGTCTGGGTTCAGTCGGTTAATATCACACACACTATCCCTCTCCCTCTTTCTCTCTCTCTCTCTCTGACGTCAACAGGGATCTGTAAGAAGTGTTTCTGGAATTCGACGGGTAGAAGATGTCCTACGTAAGTCTCTCTGCTTCAAGTTCTGCCTTTTTGTGTTCTTTTGAATGACACAGCAAATTATGAGTTTTTGTTGTCTCCTTGTCTATTAATTGAACATTTTCGATAGATATTCAACAACAAATATTCAGATAGGTCATATGATTCATTTGTATATTATAATATATTTATGGCGCGAAATGTATGATGATCATTTAGTTAAATATGCTAAATTATATTTTAATATGTAAATATTTTTTTATCAAAATTGCATACATAATTGCCTACATAATATATAACATAGACGACTGTACTAATTGTTAAATATTGACCAATTCAATGTAGAAGATATACTACTACCTACAATTAGGTAGTAATTGATAACATACCTATGTGAAGAAACACAATTCAGATTATATTACAATGTAAATATAATATATAAGATCCTTTAAGATAGCTAAAGAAGTAATTATCATATAGGCTTAATAATAATTTACATGATTAATGTATTGTATGTAAATCAGCTGTTTGTAATAATAATTATTTTGAACAATTTTACTCTACATTCATGATTTGTTAAATGAATGCATGGAAATTGAAGGTGACCAATATATTTAAACCATAGTTGAATATCTTGAATAATTACCTAAATCTGTGTTCGATTTGTCTCATTCAAATGCACCCGGCCGATTACTCAGCTGAAATATAGGTCTAGTTTTCATCACTATATCCCAACAACAATGCAGATCGTTGATAGTAAAGGAAAGAGTAAGATCGCACAAAAATGCGACACACAATACAGTGAATTTGTTTTAGAACTTAGTTTACATATTGTACAGTGTTTCTTAAAATATCTCTTTAGACATAAGTAGTATTATTAAATATTACAGGTCGGTTACTTATTAAAATGTTTAATTATTGTCGATGATATGATTCGAAATTTATAACTCTAAATATAAAGTTGAAACTATTCGACGAGTAGAATTAGATGACATACCTTGTCTATATTTGTCTGCTCATTAATAATGGTGAACGACACGTCAATGCTGATTAATTATCTCAGCGATGATACACTGCAAAAATATACAAAATATAAATTTTATTTTACTCTCTGCACCCCATCGCGCTCGGTATGAATAGGCCTTTTACTGATGTACAATAAGTATCTCTGTATATATATATATATGTGTGCGTGTATCGATGGTGACAGATCAACCACGGCAGTTAAACGGCTCTAATGTACGAGGAGGAGGCGGGGTGGAGGTGCCAGAGCCAGAGGGCTACTTCCCCTTCGGACAGGACCGACCCGGACCACGATCAAGTCATCCGCGCAGTCAAACTGGATCTGTTGTGAGTATACACCGTTTGTGTGGTCGGCGGGCATGTTTTGGTCCTGAGTGTTGTTAAATGTGTTGTCAGTTATTAGACGTTTACGGAAAATGTTGGACCTATACTATATAATATATTGCAATCGTATATTTAAACCAACTAGTTTCTTTTGCATTGTGAGCTTCATCACATGAAACATTATATAAAATGATATGCGTGTGATGTTTGTTACAGGAAAATATTAGTACTGAGGTAAGCTTTTAGTTAGTTTGTTATTATTTCAATGGAGTTTCAGTATACAGATTTATTTACTCTAATATTCAAAATGTTCTAGAAGTATATATATAGGTCTTTATGAATTAAGTAATATCATTTATATACATGAAGGAATGTAAACTCACTGTATTCTATCTCCAATCAGTCATATCTGTATTGGCTGCTGCGTGTTTGAGTTTTTTCATTTTTATAATTTGTTAATTAATTACAATTTACAGTTACGTAACACAGTTCTGAAAGCTAATAATATTGTTTCTAACTGATGGTAATTATATAAATTAATTTTAGTAATGTTGAAGGAACTATTATGCTCTTTTTCCTGTGGATTGTTTCTAGGTTTATATATTATGCGTTATCACTTCATAAATTTTGCTCTTTATGATATACAAAACCAATTTTTCATAATACTGAGATCAAATAAATATTATGCTACGATTTAAGCTCTTCACTGCGTGTCATTATTTTAGGTTGATCCAGCCGAAGAGGCCATGAAAGTACGTGCTGCCAAAATATACGGCGAAGAACTTCGTGAGTGCCATTTATTTTCTATAGTATCTTATTAAAATATATATACATTATATGATATATATATATTCCCAGTAGCTCTACTTACGGAACCAACTTTATATTCGAGAATCTTCATTTGTTTGACTATATAATGTATTGCAGTGGCGCCTTAGTTACCCTACCATTACTTAATCGACCATGTGATTGGTTGGCAAGATATTAAAACAGCCGAAATAACTATAGTTATATGTCTACCACAACATTACATTAATTTATCTAAATCAAAGTCCATTTAACTGTCTGACTATTCAATCACGCCATTCCTTCCCCTCTCTTTTTTTTACTTCAAATATACGCGTGTCTCAACTGTCTTCTCATTTTTGGCCATCATTTTATCCTCGGTGGTTTTTTCTATTTACCTTTCAGAGAAGGAAATTCAAGAGAAGCGATTGAATGTCCTCAAGAGCAAACAAGAAGAGCGCGCCGCGGTGGGTGCCCAACACGTTTCCGCTTTCACTTTCACTCCTGCCTCCTTCCTCTTCTTCACACGTTACCCTTTTCTCTAAGCGAGTGGACAGTTAGTTAGCTGGCTAGCTTGACCTCTCTGTACCCATCTATTGCAGGCTCTTTGAGAGTTTAGAGTAATATAATATGTTAGTTCTGTTAGTGTGTGATTTTTTGGAGGCTAAATTTTAAAAACGGTTGCGTAAATAAATACTATATCGAGTGGCTTTAATGGTGAAAAAAAATATTTATAACAAGTTGTTCCGTTTTTGTGTAAAATTTTAAAACTTTTGTTTTAGTTGTCAATTAGAATAGAAGACATTTGCCTTCTTGAAGATGTTATTTAGATCTGTATTAGATCTGTGAATTAGTTTTCTATCCATAAAATAATCATGTATATTTTATTTAATTATTGATATATGTGCGCATTTATTCTATCTCTAACCTCTAAGAAACCAACTATGAGAAATGGTTATAATTTATTCAATTATAGTTTTAATTGCTTTTTAATTAATTTAATTAATTATTTAATTACACTTTTAACCAAGACACTTCTTTTACTCGAAAGAAAAAAGAACAAAGTTAATGTCATAAAATTGGTTTTACTAGTTAGCTGCATTTACAATTATTCATTTGTATTTAACCCCTTTTTGTTTGTTATAGTTAAAACTAATTGTCCACTTAAGTGTTGTGTTTAGTGAACACATAAACATCCGTATGGGATTCGTAATGCGTACTATAGATAACATAATTAAATATGTTTGTTGCGTATGTATAGTAATACATAACATTTTTTCTCTCTGCTTAGTTTAAAAAAACTGTATAATACAAATCGAAAAAATATACTGACAATTCCTTGTAACTAAAAATTAGAGCCTAATGAGTTCTTGGTCTCTATTGAATTTCGATATTGCCTCAGGCTGTCAACATTCATCCATCTTGGTGGCACGGTCTCTGGTGATTTTAATAGCGTTGGATGAGTTTGAGATTTTAATTAGATATAGATAGATATGTATATGAGTACCTAATTGTTAGCCTTTATACCTGCCTGTGATCGATTATCAGGGTTGCGCTATCACAACACAGCTATTATCTCATAGTCTAAAATGTTAGCCATCTTTCTTTCCAAATCTTTAGACAATAATAGAGCAATGTAATGTTATTTTTCCAATATTGAAGGTTATAATATATCCCAAATGAATTATATGTTTATTGTGTATAGAAAGGTATGACATATTAATTATTATGATATAGATATGAACATTAAAATAAGAAGGCAATTTACTAATATGAAACATAATACTGACAATTGAATAATATATGATAATTCCGATAAAAATGGAAACAAGAATATTAAACAAATAATAGAATTCAACATATTGCTGTTTAAATTAAATAATTTTAAACATTATATATACTCGATTGTTTTTTAAAAATATATTTGTATATATCCATATTAAATCAAGACATAGTCATATTTCAATTTAATATTTATAACGAATCAACCAATTCGTATTGATTTATTTCTATAATATGTGATATATGTATTTATATTAAATATTAGAACAAACCGAATTATTTCAGTAAATATTATGTCAATAGTAAATTCCTATCAACACTGTTGAAGATAATTTGAGATCATATTCGTATTCAATATCCTTACATGTTTATATGCTATACAGGATATTTGGCTCCATATTAAACCGAAAAAATAATTTGGAATAGTGTGTATAAGGAGAGTAATAATACGGTACAAACAAACCTCTCCATCCTATCTGTCTATACAATATAGTGCAGACAGTATATCCTGCATTCAATTTAAACTCCACCAATCTTTAATGTCAAGTCAAATAGTGTGAGCGTCTACTCTATAGCCTGACTGTGTATATCATACATCTAATACGTCTAGTATGAGAACATGGCCGACATCATGCAACAGGGCAAGGAACGGGAGCGTCTTGATTCCCGTGGACGACCACCACTACCTCAACAGCACCAGCAGCCACCTTCTATGAGACATCACACTTCCGCAAATGACATTTCACAGCACTCTACGGCAAACGGACAGGTGAAAAGAGCTCACACATGCCACATCTTAACCGCTTCTATTGATTTATTGAGTCGATTATGCTATCATTAATCCCTTTAACGAAATAATGTATGTTGTTTAAAAGTTGGATGTATTTTGGAATACTGATATTTATATTCCTATACATCCTACTATATGCTAATAATGACGAAAATGTCGAGAATAAAGACTAGTCAACGTCTGATAAGATCATTTTAACCCATTTTTATAGAAATGGTTTATATTTTTATAAAGTATTCTGTAAAAATCCATCATAGAATTTTCCATGAAAAAGTTATTATTTCAATATCATATAAAATTGGACAAGAGAAATCGTTACAAAACTCTCCCGCTGATAAATGATTCAGCATGTTAGTAACTAATTTCGACCAAGCAACTTACGTATGTGTGTGGCGATCTTTCAGTACATCAGTGGCCCCTCTGGTAATAACCTGAATGGTTACGAGGTTGGTCATGTACGTCGCGGCTCCTATAGTGGTCGAAGTTCTGCCCAGCGTCAACACCAGCAGCAAGAGTATGACTCATTCATTCGACCTGCACCGCTTGGTGGGCAGCGGCAGTTTGAGGTAATGCAGGCATGGCGTCTCACGTACAGCGTGTCAATGTATACCTTACTACTATAGCACTATGCTTGCTACTTACCAGAGATAATGCATGGCGGCAATTATATGTATGTTATTATTGCTGTAGAACACTATGTTTTAAAGTATAAAGAAGAATTTGCTTTAATTAAGGAAATGTAATCCATGCTTAATAACAGATATATTTTAAAGCACAACACCATCTTAAGAAAGTTTTTTTACCAAACATCAACATGTAACGACCATTGGCCTTTATTGTAACATTTACTTATTAAACTCATCTCTTAGTTTTATAATATTTCATAATATTATATATTATTCATTTATGTAATTTTCTTATCTTTACCAATGTTGTTCGCTGATCTTGCTTTTCTATCTAAATGTATTTATTATATATTTTACAACTATCCAACACTGTAGCATATGTATGTCAAGTTTGTGGAATTTTTTTCTTTCAATTTATGTTATTTAAGTAGAATCTACTAGTTTGTACATCGAGTAGTTACATCCGATACTTTTCATATTGATATTAAATGTGCATTATATAAGAAGTACGGTATGCAGTAGTTGACATAAATATACAGTAGTTATGATGCAGCATTTATCACGGATTGAATTTTATGTTTCTTTTTCCTTATATGTGTTATAATATGTGTTACTTTTTTATTTAGGCATACTGGATTATAGCTTCCCAGTTTGTTGCTAGATTTACAACATCTTTTATCATTTATGCGCAGACAGTTTGCAACACCGCATTTTTAACACATTAACACAAAGCAACAAATTGCATAGATGAACAAGTTTTTACTTTTCCTTATAATAACTAAAAAAGATAATGTAGATTTTGTCTCTATATCTATGCAGTGTCTCACAATTACTGTTTTTCATCAAAATACCTAAAAAAATGAATTCCATGCTTCGGTTATTCCTTTATCAAAGCATATTATCGTCGCTTCACTTACTTTTAATTTATTGAAGCAAGGTGTGTATCGAATTTTTTTAGAATGTTGTTCATTTGTTAATTATAATGAATAACATCTACAGAATAAAACCTGCCACTGGCCTATACTGGTGTTCAATTGTTTGTGATACTGGAATACAAAACATTATTACAGTATGATATCGAATTATTAACTGATAAACTGATGACAGATTTTTTCATTTTACCATAAGTATGTAATGCGTTTCATATTTTCAATATATAACTCCGCACGTTATTATAAATGAGGCTTTCATTATTAAGGTTTTTTATATAGATGAAAATATACATGACGATTGTTTTGTGATTATTGACAATATTATGCGTTTTACTTGATGTTTTAAAACTTGTTTCTTCTCTTTTAACTTTAATAAATAAATAAATTTTATTGTGTGAAATCTATCTGAAACTAATATTATTATATAACACTTAGACAAACTATTAATTTTACTTTATTTTTGTAATTTTATTTTCGAATTTATACAATTTTTAATTATTTTGGAAGTAGTACTATTAAGTGTTAATACACGTTATTTAATAATGTTATCGTATTATTAATGACTGTCAATTATATGTAAAATTAAGGGGGACAGTGTGACTCGGTGGTATGAATGGCAAAGTGCGGATGTGGAAATAGCGGGTAGTGTATCCCTCCATCCCTAATTGGCAGGCTAGGCCAGTCGAGTATTTAGCAGACCACAAGACTTCAATTACTAGGTATCAGCTCTTCCATATTTCGCTGGGGACCGTAAGAATTCATTTTCTTGATACCGGATCTTCAATGTTTAGCTGATGAGAGTAAGACTTCATTTGCTTGGTATTGGCTCTTTAATGTTTCGCTGGGGACCATAAAGCTTATTGACATCAATCCTCTTCCCACAAATCCAACAGGATATTATTGGTGGTTGATTGCACTACTATATACGTATAGTTATAACATTTTATATGTATATCGTTAAGAAAAAATACTGCAAGCATCATTGCTAAGCAACACCATTGTCCACTCCACTCCAGTATGATCAACGACCCCCACAACCGCCTGTCGATGATGACCGTTACTATGGCGACAGAGCGAATGAGAGCGGCCGTCAGCCACGTCAGGGGGGACGTCAGTTCTCGTCAGCTGAGGAGGACGTTCCCAGTTTCCTGCAGCGCGCAAACGATGGTGGTGGTGATAGAAACTATCCTGCTCATATGCCGGTATGTGGTTCCTTGTTGAGGGTTGTGTTATTTCAAGTCGGTCTATTTGGATGACAGATATTGAGTTACAACTAGGATATATAGGCCATGTTCTGTACTTATCAGGTGTATAGCTAACGTGGCACTAATTAGTGTACAAGGCAAAATATATAAAATAAATATCTACAAACAGCTTATTATTTATGCTTCAATTTATGCATCATAATTTTGTTAAATAATTAAAAAACTGTGCATTTAATTAACTTATTGTTAGACATTAAAAAAAATCTAATGTTAGTTCTTCGCTTCAAAGTTGTTATATTCAACTACTCAATCTGCATATGTTTTAAATATAAAGGCAAATCTGTCATCAACAATTTCGATCCAAAGTATCAATTTTTATGTCGTCAGTTTGTGCGACTTTATCGAAAGATATTTGAACCAGTCTCAATTAAACCATATATGTCAGCTAGGCCTCGTAAAGAAATACCTCAATAAAATAAAATATTAATATTTTAGTAAGCTAAAAATTAGTCTATTGTAAGCTGATGCCGGCCTTCTACCGACTCTATCATCATCCAATCCAACCGACCAACTTTTCTAGAATGATGGCAGACCTGGAGGTAACAATAACTTCAATGGCTATTATCGCGACCAGCGTCCTTCCAATTATGCTCCAATCAATGATAGGCGTTCAGCAGCCTATCAACGTACGTCTGATTATGCTCCTCCTACCAATGACAATCATTCATTGGCCTATCAGAGTACATCCGACCACGCCCCAACCAATGCCAATGGTTCAGCAACCTATCGACGAACATCGGAAAATGTCCCAACCTATGAGAATCGTTATCAGCCAAGACCAGGGAGGGAAGAGGATGTACCCATCTTTCTACAGAGATCGGCTCGTGAACGACCTTCTTTAGAGGGTCTGAGGAGGGAGGTACATTGGTGGAACAGAGATGGTAGTGTCCATTGATCTTGATATAGCTAGATAGTTCATATTTGGTATAGTTAAATATCTATAATATATTGTTAGGTATGGTTACGTCTTATACATTTACGTTCAGAGGTAAATTATTTTACTAAGCTTTTATTTACGTATTAAAATTACAGGTTAAACATCAAAATGTCCGCTATCTTTAATAATTATTATCTGAAATAGATTCCTTGTTCTTAATTTGAAATTAGTTTTGTGTATTTTTTTAATTTAAGGACATGTACCCATTGTGAAAAAATAATTCCGTAAATAATTGCCATCTTAAACGTTTTATTGTACAAATAATAAATCAATTTAATAAAGGACACGATTTCAGAATATCATTATCTATAAATATAAATCGTGTATGACCGTTACTTGTCTTTATTTATCATAAATCGTACATTTTGCATTGTGTTGAGCTAATATATAAGTAATCGTTTTCTTCGTTTTTATTCAACGATAATATTCTGTTACTTTTGTTGACTTCGTCATTTTCTTCTTTTCTGAAATTTTGTAATAGTCAATCAATGTTTTTTTTACAGTTATCGCATTCAGTAACCCAATATAGCGTAACCTATTTCAATATTAAAGCAGTCAATATTTTATTTAATAAACCAGTTTTAATTGTTTTTTATAAATCATCGTACAATGAAAACGTTAATCTATAGGCTTAATTATCTCGATCAATATTGGGCGGGTGTCCAACACATTTCTGTTCGCTCCGCAGAGCTCAGAGTTGCGCGGGCCCGATGGTCACCATACAAGGGCCCATTGGGGTCAGCCCAGTCAAGATTTTGTCCATTTATTGCAAGCCAGGAGAGATCAGGTAGCTAGCTAGCTCATCACGTAATGATCTTATCACGCTTTGCTTTCTCCCTCTCTTCGTACAATGTAAAATTTTAATGAATGATTTCTAATAGTGTTAGGTTTTACGTATATCTTGAAATATTCGACTAACACATGGTCCATAGGCTAACTTAAAAATAAGCCTAACATTGATAAAAAATGTTGTACGAAAGAATTGTATTTTACATTTGAAGATATTATAAATAAAAACGTCACATTTATCACATATGCACACTGATAAGAGTTATATTTAGAAAATAATGTAAATTAACAATATCTTTCGGAATTCGATGTTATGCACTTGTCATAAGACAATTTGTTTGCCTAATAGTTGCCATTTTTAATAAATTGATATTTTGACATTTTTTATAAACATATTATTATCTCAACACTTTTCACCACCATTTAATGCTGTAAGACACATTCTTACATTTAATTTAGAATTAGACTAGTCTACTACATTTATTAAAAAGCATCAATATTTAATAAATAATGCAAACTATAACATATAATTTCTCTTGAAGGTGGAACTATATCGATTTAATGTTTATCAGTTTAAATAATTTCATTATGATGTTTCATTTTTGATTTTATCACAATAATTCCATTAAATAGTAATAATTTAAATAGTTCAATATACGGGTGATGTTTGACGCCCTGTGGCATTCCTCCAGTTTTTGACATTTTTTATCTGATAACTTTTGATTTCAATTTACTGATTAGCTACTTCTTATTGATCATGGCTAACATTTTGGAGTAGGTCTTTAAATGTACTCAAACATAATGGTATTGTACAAAATCTTGTTACGAATATTATTATTTTACTGAGATATTACTAAAAAGAGGTGTAATCTTGACAGGTTTTCGGAAAGAAATATATGTTTTAATTTATTGGGTATCATATCTTTTATATTGTTAAATATCATCGAGTATTGAACGATTTTGAATGGATGTAATCTGGTTTCTTGCGATAGATAATAATTCTAGATCACAAAGCGTTAATAGTTTTTGTTTATAATTCGAAGTGGTTTTTATGGAATTTTTCTTTCGCTATAATTTGATTGTTTTAAATATATGCTGACGAAATATACAATATAGGTCAAGATTTTCTTTGCAACGAAATTTTATAACAAATATTACAACAAATACTCCAAAGAAAGATAGACTATTGTTTCTTGTAATTAATAATAATTGGTCAATAAAATAGGAATAGTTTATGATATTTTGAAATTTGAACATATTTTTTACATTTTCAACATGTCCCCGACTCCCCTCCTCTTCACAACAGGCAGAGGACGACCGATACCACGGCAACCAGCCAGGGGAGGAGGGGGGTGAGATGGACTCTGAGACCTACCTGGCGCAGCAGCAGCGCTATCGGGAGAGTCAGGCCGACCGGCTCCGCAAGCTACAGGAGATCCAGGACCAGTATGAGACGCTGCAGGGTCAGCAGGCGGAAATGCAGCGTTACTTCCAGCATGAGCGCGCCGAGGAGGTGAGTGCTTCACTGACACTGACACTGGTAGTTGTCGGTTGTGGGGAGAGAGGGCTTCCCTTACTCCTCTACAGTCGAACCCTCTCTTCACCCTCTATCCACTATATGCATAATTTTGGCGTGGAAGTCCCACCTTTTAAGGACTGTTCATCTAAACAAAAGCAAATATTTTACATATTAAAGCACACTTTTCTTACACAATAACAACATCAGTTTTAACCGTCTCTTATTAAACGTCAACATATCTAATTGTTATATTATTTACAAATATATACATATTATTTAAATCATGCGCACTATTTTAATGATTACACGTTATATACGTATATATAATATATACTTGGAGGTATAAAATAAACCATGGACATGAAGATTAGCATTAAAATGTATTTTTTAAATGTTATAATGCTGTTGTTGCTATCTGCTCAAAAAATTGATAAATAGCAAATTTGGTATTTTTGTTATTTAGATTCTTAGTATTTTAGTATGAAACACAAATTTAGTATTTTCTAATTAAAAATTATATTGACTGCTTTTAATGACAATATACTTATATTAGTAAAAGATTTCAGATAGTATAGAAAAGAGTTGAAATTTGTGTTAAAAAATAACCTTCTATAAATCAACAGCTGTTCAAGATCCTTAAAATCATTACGCATTCCGATATCGTTATATAATATAACTGTATTATTGTATATATAACTAAGTGTTTCTTAGATAATTTCGCAGTTATTTCAGATTATTTGCACAGTAGTCCATCCACCAAATTTATTTAGGTAGAAATTGATAAAATACAATTTTTTATATTTGTGAAATACACATTAAAAGTTATAGTAAAAAATAATGAGCAAAGTTTTCAGAAAAACACAATTTGGTTAATTTTAAAAAACTACCTTAAGTATCAATTCCCCCATTATCTTCCCATTGCTAGGGAAACAGGCCTGTTGGCAGAGGGGGGTATCCCGACGATGACAACCTGACGAGAGCGGCCGAGCAGCGTCACCTCCAGCGACAGGCGAGCCAGAACTAGCGGAGGAACTCTCAGCAGGACCTACCGCCGCCTCCACAGCAGCATCAGCAGCTGGCCAGGCGGAACTCGGGCAGCTACTATAATGGCTATGATGAGGCGGATATGGCGGCCTCTGCTGCTGGCGGAGTGAATGGACGGGGCCATCGGAAGGGGAAGCTCAGTGATAGTCTGTTCCCCGATGATGAGAAGCCGTCCCGGGTGAGTGGGCGTTTTACTTTCATTGTTCTATTCACTTAGAGAATTGAATAATTTGTTTTGTAACATGTCACTTAGTAAGTTTCTCAGTAATCTCAGTAAGTTTTTCAGTAAGTTTCTCAGTAATCTCAGTAAGTTTCTCAGTAATCTCAGTAAGTTTTTCAGTAAGTTTCTTAGTAATCTCAGTAAGTTTTTCAGTAAGTTTCTCAGTAATCTCAGTAAGCTTCTCAGTAATCTCAGTAAGCTTCTCAGTAATCTCAGTAAGTTTCTTAGTAAGATTATCAGTAAGTTTATCAGTAAGCTTCTCAGTAATCTCAGTAAGCTTCTCAGTAATCTCAGTAAGTTTCTTAGTAAGATTCTCAGTAAGTTTATCAGTAATCTCAGTAAGTTTCTTAGTAATTTCAGTAAGTTTCTTAGTAAGATTCTCAGTAATCTCAGTAATCTCAGTAAGTTTCTCAGTAATCTCAGTAAGTTTCTCAGTAATCTCAATAAGCTTCTCAGTAATCTCAGTAAGTTTCTTAGTAATTTTAGTAAGTTTCTTAGTAAGATTCTCAGTAATCTCAGTAAGTTTCTCAATAAGTTTCTCAATAATCTCAGTAAGCTTCTCAGTAAGCTTCTCAGTAATCTCAGTAAGTTTCTCAGTAATCTCAGTAAGTTTCTCAGTAATCTCAGTAAGTTTCTTAGTAATATTCTCATTAAGTTTATTAGTAATCTCAGTAAGTTTCTTAGGAATTTCAGTAAGTTTCTTAGATAGATTCTCAGTAATCTCAGTAAGTTTCTTAATAAGTTTCTCAGTAATCTCAGTAAGTTTCTTAGTAATCTCAGTAAGTTTCTCAGTAAGTTTCTTAGTAAGATTCTCAGTAAGTTTATCAGTAAGCTCAGTAAGTTTCTTAGTAATCTCAGTAAGTTTCTCAGTAATCTCAGTAAGTTTCTCAGTAATCTCAGTAAGTTTCTTAATAAGATTCTCAGTGAGTTTACCAGTAATCTCAGTAAGTTTCTTAGTAATCTCAGTAAGTTTCTTAGTAAGATTCTCAGTAAGTTTATCAGTAAGATTCTCAGTAAGTTTCTTAGTAATCTCAGTAAGTTTCTCAGTATGTTTTTCAGTAATCTCAGTAAGTTTCTTAGTAATCTCAGTAAGTTTCTTAGTAAGATTCTCAGTAATCTCAGTAAGTTTCTTAGTAATCTCAGTAAGCATATATGTAAGTTTCTCATTAAGTTTCTCTGCATGTTTCTCAATACATTTTACAGTAAGTTTCTTAGTAAACGAATAAGTAAGTTTCTTAAAATTCTCTCACTGATTCCCGGCCTAAAGCAGATGTCGGGGGCAGATCGTCCTCCAATGGCCCCCAGTGGTCGCCACCTTCGTAAGGGAAGCAGCAACAGTGGGAACAACTTTCAACTTCCCATAAATGCCTCTGCACAATCGGTGAGTTGACAGCACTCTCATTTAAACTGTTATTGATGAATTATACACCACATATATTGTTCTGAAATCAACTTCTCGACTCAAAATATTATACTATAGTTTATATAGATTTTGAAATCTGTATTTTTAATGTTTTATTTTTAAGTATGTCATTTTATAATGTTTAATATATGTATGGCAAAATGGATGAAATAAATATAATATATGAAAGCCCCATTATTTCCATATAACCAATTTATTATACGAATAGCTTTCTGTGTATTTTTAGACATTTTAATACTTTACTATGTAAATATAGTTGTTATTAGTATAATATGCTGAATTGAATGACCGAAAAATATGTAAATAATTAATTTTCTCTGTGAAAAATGTGCAGGTAGCAAATGTTGTAAATTAAATATTAAATAAAATTTCAATCATTTAACGCAATGATTATCATACAATTCAAATATTCAATTTACTTACTGATAAATAAGTTCACTCGCAGTAACTACCTTTCTTCAAGATATCATCAAAAATAGATATTTAAATGTTTCGACAATTTTAACAATAATTATAATAAGATTAACAGTTATGACATTGTCATTTTAATACGACATTAATACCCAAATTTTTTTATACGTTCTGTCAAATTTCCGTAATTGTTTATTGTCGAAGCAATTGTATGAAACATATTTAATTTGAAATAATATGATGCTCTATTTGAAATGAAATGTTTTTACTGCAAAAACCCGAACGCTTAAACTTAATCATTTTAATTTATATGAAATATTATATTTTAATGTTATTTTCATTTTTAATATTTTATAACATGCTATAGCCTAATGCTATTTGATTATGTTATGTTATATTATTTTATTATTTCAAACTCTAAAAATTGCATTTATTTAATTCCCCAACATTTACCATATATATTATCATTGTAGAAGTAGTTATACTATATACTATTGATCATTACTCTTTATTTTATAAGAGTTTAATTTCTATGCATAGTCATGCGTCAGTTGTGCGTCAATTGTGCGTCAATTATACGTCAATTGTGCATCAGTTTAATACTGTTCTATTTATAACAATTTACTTTTCAATTCCATTTTTGGGAAATTGTGTCAATTCATTTAGTTAGTATCTACTCATCAATTTCATTTCTAATTATTAGCTCCTTATAGGATTTTGATTATTTTCTTTGACAATCTATAAAATGTTAATAAATACAAATGCTTTACATCAATTGAGAATGATTATTGCCAATATTAATATCTGACAGCAACAAAAGGGAGTAGTTGTACGTGAATTATTTTGATACTCTTAAATAGTTATATTTTATAGGGAGGTGTTGGCTGTAACCGATACTTCTATATTACTGAATTAATTTAAATGTCAAGCAAGCGGAAATAAAAGCGGGAAGTTTTATAATATCCTCGAAGTGACAGTATTATAATATAAGGTAGTCAACACGTTTAATATTGCGCCGTAAGACCAAAAGAATACTACATTTGTGTTGTTTGCATATTGAAATAAAGATACTTAGGATACTTAAAGGAATACTTTACTAAAGTATGCGATAGATATAAGATAACTGCATAAGTAGACCTATACAGTAACAGAAAAGTTCTCTCTCATTACATTGGTCATATGAAGTAATTACTGCTAGAAAGTTTAACAATGTAGTATCGCAGTGCGGTGCTTGCGAGAGAAGAGAGCAGAGCAAAGTCTAAATAGTCGACAGAACCGAGATGGATAGACAGACTTAATCGCTTCTTGGAACTGGATAGAAATGTTGCCGCAATCGCGGATCGGGTAATTATAATCTCAGACGCTGGCCGCGCATTTCCACTGATTCTGTGGAGATTGCTGAGACAGAGAGAAAGAGAGATAGCGGTGTGTTCCTACCAGAGCTAGATGGGCATGCCTCCATGTTCTTCTGCTCTTCTACAGAAATGAACATCTTCAAAGAATTTGAGCTCTCGTCAACCGTAGGCAGACACACGCTTCTCATCCCTCTACTGACTTTCTTTGATCAGAACACAGGGTTGTCTACCGTCAGAAGTTTGTGCAATGGTACGAATCCTCTCTCCATTTCCCTTTTTCCTCTTATGGCTCATGTCTCTTGCAGTCTTCCTCTCATATACAGATAAAACGTCATGATTAATTTTTATCTAAAATTAAGCTTACAGACTATTTCCACAAGTAGCAGAACTCCTCCTTGATACAAGCCCTCTAATGAATGTCTTTCTCTCTCCTGCCTTTGATTCTCTTCTGTTCACTGAAGCGTCAAGTGTAGCGACAGAATAAGTCCCTAACTCTCCCTCTCCCTCTCATCTGTATTAACCTACTGTCCATGGGAAGAGGCAACCACGACCGATGTCCTTCACTGAGATTCTCTACATCGTTTTCTTTGACCTTCCTCCACTCGCTGGACACTGCTGCATTTCAGGGAGCTTGAAGTAATTAGTTCTCATTACAAAGTGGCTGATCGATGCACTAATTAAAGCGCCCTCTCGATATGTATAAGCTTTTAGACAAGGAAATACTCTGCTATACTTAATCTATTCTTTTAATTATAGCTTTTAGTTTTTGTGAATATCGACAATATGGCAGATGTATTTTCTATTGTAAATTTAAATGTTATTGTTGTTATTTAATATTATATAAATTTCATTTCAGAAAAAACCGTACCAAATGTCGGCTCCATTTGCAACAAGTGATGATGACGGTATGCGCTAATGAAGTCAACAATATTGATTTATTGATATTGAAATCGATTTGTGATTCACATTCGGTGTATAAACTGGTAACACAACCTCATAACATGACCCGTGTGTGAGCTTCCTCGAACGCACTTCATTCAATAAAAATGTGACTTGCTACTGATTTTTTGATTGATACTAATAATTACTTTCTTATTTCATGACCGTGTCTGTTGTCCTTTTAGTGTCCCATATTTGCATTGTACTTTTTTCTGGTAAAATTATAAGATATATTTATTTGATTGAAATAGTATTGCTTAAAATTGGCATTGATCGATGGTGGACATTTTATTGTAACTACTAAATGAAGGCTTTTCTATCCACCACTTCTGAACATATCCCAGCACGGTCCCACATTGTCACCAAAGAGGACCACTGACCACTGGTTCTTCTGTTACACTGAATGTGACCTATTCATTCTCCTTTCTTTCTCTTTTGTTAATTATTTTGCACCCGTGCCCTGTGATTATTTCGATCTGTTTTAAGGAAGAAGCATTTGACTACCTTATTCGGCAAGCTATAAAGTAAATACTGTATACGAGCTATATATATACCACTGACATAATAAGTAATATATTGTTTAGAGTGAACTGTATGCTGCTGATATTGTAATAATATGCAGCTATTATATTGTAATATTTATGTTGATATATAATAATGTACGTATACCAGCTGACCCAAATCAAGCACATATCATTTTCCTTGCAAATCAGTATAGAGGAGGTATATTATCACATTGTTTTATGCACACACTATTTAGATAATATTGGCATTATTTACTCATTACTTCACAACGTTTTCCGTCAAATACATGACAGATTCACTTTGTTTTGGCTTTTTATATTTTTTATCATATGTGTTTATTAATGATCTAATTCTATAAAAAAAAAACTGGTCTAATTTAAGACAAACGGGACTGTCTTCTATAATACTACACCACTGACATAGAAGATATGTGTAGAAACATACCTATCTTATTGTTATTACAAAAGTTATCTAAGTAGAAAGTTTATTTTGTATTTAAAATATAACATACAATAATTGTTATTATTATTATTATGTATTATTTTTCAAGCTATATAAAAAATTTTACCGGGTATATTTGTATCACAAATCGCTGGCATCAAATGTGGTAAAACACATGTTTAACCATTTACATGACAGGGATTTAAGTTCCCATAAATAATTTCAAATAATAAACCTTTAATTTTGGTACATTATTTGTTGATCAACTACAAATGTTGTGACAAACATCTGGAGGAATTATCGCCGATTATATTAGTGCTAAACGTGTACAAAGGTATGTCACTGTTGAATGTTGAGGGGACATAATATTCCAGTTCTATGCAAATCTGTGGAAGGAATTCATTATATCATTAAAAATAAATACATAAAATAAGTAAACATTTTTTCACATACTGCATTTAAAATTACGATATTTGTGGTTAGTTTATCCTTCATATTGAAAAACTTATTGGGGTTTCCATGTAGAGTTTTTGTAGAGTTTTTTTAATGTAGTTTTTAATTAGCATTTTCAGCATTAGTTATGTAGGCAATCGTAAATTACAGATAAATTATTTAATAAGCTAATTTGCATTATGAAAAAATTGGAAACACCAATTGTGATAATTATAGTATTTTTTGTCAACTGTTATGTTAATTGAATTGACAGTTGAATGTTCCTCATACTATCAATTTACAAGTTAATCCTATTTGAACCCATACAATTCTGACAGAATCAATCTACGTTTCAGTAGTTTTCGGAATTTATTAGAAGAATGCAATTTTTTATTATTATTTGTGACTATGAGAAAGTGCGACATTTAATTTTCTAACATTAACCACTTAATCTTGATTTTTTTAAATAACATTTACAAATATACATTTTATATATTAATGCCAATTTTACTCAAAACGAACGTTTGTTTATATTCACAATTTACGCCTGTGTTAAATAACTTGAAATGCTGACATATTCGACCAGCCATATCGATCCGGGCGTATAGAATGTCAATTGAATTAAACAATTTTAAAAGTTCGCAAGAAAATGATGTTCCGAAATAATTTTAATAATCTATATGTATATTATTTCTGTATGACGTGTAATATTTCAAATTATATTTCCAACCTCCACAGGTGAAGAGTTAAACTAATTTAAACAGATTTTGTAATATATTTTAATCTGAGAAGGCTTGATTTAGAGGTTGTTCTAAAGTTTATTTTTGTTTAAAAGGACAATGTTAAAAGTAAAATATTTATGTTATTTCCGAAATTGATACGTTAATTTTTTTATAAATAATAAACTTTTTTTATTTATTCGCTTATTTATATAGAATGATAGTTTTTAATTTATCGGTTTGAAAAAAATGCAGTGAATACTATGTTTGTTTCCAGTTATATTATAATTTTGTTATTATTAAAATAACGTTAAAAAGTAGAAGGTCCAAGAATGGCTGCGGGAATATAAATTGTCACATGTCAAAAATGTATATTCACATTATAATTATTATTTTGATTGATAATGGTGCTATTATCGACAAATTTTAACATTAAATATCGTCAAAATAATATGTTTATCATCAACTGTTAAATGATTTTGTTGATTTAGACAAATGTCAATGACGTTAAGTCACGGGACTGATTTTTAAAAAAATTATAATTTTATTATATAGATTCACTAAAACAAATATATAAAATGTAAATTTAGCGGCACCAAGTATTCAGTTATTAACATTAAAAATTATTGACTTAATGATAGTCTATTATTTTTATAATAAAAGGTGTTTAAATTTATGAAATTGTTAACTTTTTCACTTTATGTATGGTATTATTTTTCTAGTTCTATTATTTTCTTCAAATATACCAGTGATCGGGAATTATTTATATCTAAATTGTTAAGTAGGCCGACAAGCCTCTTACTCTGGCCATCATGGTACTTATAAGTTAGGTTTATATATTATATACTATGGGTAACATGACTGCGTAATCAGAGAATTGAGACTGTAACCGATATACCGAAAGTTCACTCTTGAAACTCCTCTTCAACGATTTCGCTGTTGTAGATGTCAATCAGGTTCGCGCATAATTTTCTGTTCATTTCCCCTCATACTTGTATTTTTGGGATTGAGTGAATTCAACGAATTATATACACGTATAATATATGTTTAATATAAAGGCAACTGATTCTCCTCAACACGTTTCGGTGAATGACATTTTTTTTCATTTCTACATTTGATGAGTAATTGATCAGTTTGGAAATGTTGGAGAAAATATTTTAATATTTTTTCTGCAAATATCACGATTAATTGGTGGGTAATTATTCCAGTGTAATTGTAACGGGATAATTATTTAAATATATTCAGTTATCTTCGATTATTTATTGTAAGCCCCTTATAGGATATTTTTATATTAAGATATATAATTTTATACAATGTTTTTTAATTGTCATTTTAGATAATTGCACTATCATTATATATTAAAACAAATTTACATGGTTCCACCGAATTTATTTAACGCCAACTTGCTTATATGTGTTATTTAGTATTGCCTACTCGTATACGGTTTTGACTTAAATCCGGAGGAATAAATATCTAGTTTTTAAGGTCGGCATTTAAACAAGTAACAAGATAAACAAACAATGTCAATTTAAATAATGTAATTATTACTTAAAATTAGTTATAATTCTTTTATTTGTATATTTTAGAATTAATTAAAATGTATGAGTATTTTGACTATTTTTATCGACATTCTAAAATCCCTTAGATTTGTTTTTATTAATTACTTTGATTATTTTCAAATCTATATTGTTTATTTTAGCTTTATTTGCATTAGCGACCTTGAAAAATAGGTTAAATTTCCTTCGTATTTGTCCTCCCCATTTAAGTTACTTTTATATACATAAAAAAAACCATGATTAGTATTTAAAATATTAAAAAATATATTGTCCACCATGATTGATTAAGTTTTACTTATAAATAATAACTTTTAAAATCTAAAATATCGACCATACAAAAAGTGTAAGTTCCTGAAGTAATATCATTTTATTTACAAAATACAACTAACTATATTTTTATGTAAAAATAACTTTTTGTACATGTAAAACATTCATCAAACAATATAATTTACTAACATGTATGTCCATGATACATGTTTCATAATACATAGCAAATTATTATCCAACAAAAATAGCGTGTGTTAAATTTAATTCAATTTTTTATGTCGATGTCAAAAGATGCTTAATAAACTATATTGGAATGTTTAGCAATACCTTTTAAAAACACCCCGATATATATATATATATATATATATATGTTTTAACATCCTATCATTATTATTATATTTTCTTGTCCCTATCAATGTAAATCCATTTTTTGAAATTGTATCATATTTATCAAGAGTGTATTTTACGGGCCTATTAAGCCTATAGTTACCAAGTAAAACATTATAAATAGACACAAAAATTTCCTAAATTATTTTAAAATTATTATAATAAAATGCCTTACATATATCCATCCTATAATATAATAATTTACAATTAATTTTTAAGAGATCGTCCTGTTTTCAAATTAACAAACATTTCTTCACCATTATCTCACTTTAACGTTTTTCAATTAATTTTTCTATCCTAATTAATTCAAAAATAATTTACTGCACTCTAGCGAATTACACCACTCAAACAGTGAAAGCCAAGCAATATACGTGTTGTCAATGCGGTGGAATAAATATATTTTTAAAACAATAAATAAATTCAATAGACATGTTAACAACCATACCAACTTGTATACAGAGTACATTTGGTTACATATAATACATAAAAAATTATCCTATAACTATTATTTATATATAAAGTGAAATGTTTTTACACTAAGTTTTGAATAAAAGATAATCATACTGCTTATTTATTTAATTATGTCATACATATATTTAAATGTACAAAATAATATACATTATATAATATACTTATATAAATAATATATAAACTTGTAAAAACCTCGTTATTTTTTCTCCATATAAATTAAATTTTAGATTCGTGAAAAAGACAGGCAATGGATAATTTCATTTTGTGAACAAGAGGAGTGAAATCTGTCAACGTTTGTAACATTTGGTACTTGACGAAATGGACACAAATAAATCCCCAAAGGACACGGAATTATCCTCATGGAAAATAAGGAACCATTTGACCATTTTGTTCCATCACCATTGAAGTAAGTTACCGCGAGCGCCAGTTGAACATTTTGATGAATATTTTAAAATTCCTCTAAAAAAAGATTTCCGAAGTAGAAATATCCTTCTGACTTTGACAAGCAATCCGCTAATCCAAGGATTCCTAGACGTCTAAAAAGATTATTGAATTTGTGTCATGCCAAGTCTACAAGCTCTCCGATAAAGAATGAACCGAATGTATTGAGGTGTGTAACTGGATTAAGTCATATCTGACAACAAATATACTTATCAGTCAAATGTATATAAGCGAGATTAATGGAGGGTTTAATCAGTTCCTATATAGACTAATGTGACAAACCTGACTCTGCCATATTTTTATCAGTATAGAAGCATCCGACAGTGAATGATAGCTTTCAAGCATATCTCTCAGAGAAATATAAAGTTCGCTCACCGATTTTTATAGAATTAAATTTCATAAATAATCTGGCATAGTTTTGCGGACACCTCTCTCATTCTGCGTGAATAACAATAAATTCAGGTGAAAAAAGCGAATAAATTCAGCTAAAGCTTTATAAATATAAAGAGATTTAATAAATATCAAGTAAAAAATACTTTCTTTTGATGGAGATGGAGGTCAAAGTTCCACATGAGCTTTTTCAACTATATCGAGAAACCTTTTATTTGTACACGGTTGTTATTTTGGGTGTAACAATCTTTACGTGACATTTGTAACATTTTACAGTAAAAGATTTAAAACAAAGAATGTGACTTTTTCAAGAAAATTCACTAACATGTATATGTTTAATCAAATGTAGCGATTGGAAAAATTATTCAAATTATAACTTAATCATGCTATATACAGCTTAATGACTAATTGAAGATAAATTATTCTGTATAGTAAAATTTCATATTTCTTAACCAAATATAATGCAAATATTTTATTTTATAGGTAAGTTACAAATAATTTGAATAAAAAACAGTTAAGACACTCGTTTAAATTTTTAACTATTAATTTCCGATATTTAAACCTATGTTTCTGGATTAAATATTATTTTTTGTATTTTAAATATACATTTATTTTTCAAATGTTTTCTTTTTGTTTAAAACTTTGTATTATTATTCAATTCAAAAAGTATTTACCAATTTTTAAATATATTTTTCATAAATGTAAAAAATGTATGTCAAGGATGAAGTTCTATAGTTATAACATGTAACTGTTCGGTTAAAAATAACCATCTTAATCTCTTAATATTCTCAATAAATGTTTAAATTTATAATTTTTATATATATATTGTGTGAAACATGGCAGCGCGATGAAGACGATATTAATGTAAAAAACCTAACTCTTTCCAACTATAATAGTTTATTTACTCCCCGGGGAAATAAACAAGGTGGTGGTGTCGGTTTATTATTCAATAATGTGTTTAACTTCTCCAAAGTTCCCCTACCTGCGTTTCAAACTTTTGAAAGTTGTACTCTTAAACTATCTCTTTCCTCTATATCCTTTAATATAACTATATTATATCGTCCTCCCGACTCATCCAAGTCTATTTTCATTTCTGAATTCGACCAATTCCTTGAAATGACACATGACTTATTAAATCATGTTATCGTTGGTGATTTTAACATTCATTACAATGATAAAAGTAACTATTATTCCAAAAGATTTTTTGAAATTCTTGAAACAAACAATCTTACTCAACATATTGATGAACCAACTCATAAAAGCGGAAACACAATCGATTTTATTATTACTTCCTCCGATACATCTTTTGTTCGCAACATCTCAATAAGTGACCCTGGAATCAGCGATCATTTTCTTATACAAAGTGACTTTCATTTTAGTAACTACACACCTCCATCTAATCAATACATGTTCAGGAAAATGAAATCTATTGATATTTCGACTTTTAAACAGGATTTATTAGCCTCACAAATTTGCTCCAATAATTACGTCGAGAACTTTAACTCATGCCAAAATTTAGTTGATAATTACAACTCTGCTATCTCTAATCTTCTTGACAAACATGCTCCGCTTTGCATTTCTACAAAACAGACTCGCTCCTCGTCTGCTAAATGGTTTAATCCATCAATCAGATCAGAAATAAGAAAAAGACGCAATCTAGAACGTAAGTGGAAATCCACCAAGAACAGTCAAGATCACGATAATTTCAAATCTCAACGTAACTTAGTGAAATACACTATCAATTCCACAAAACAAGATTTCTTTAAGAAAAAATTTAGCGAAAATAAAAACTCACCCAAGAAAATATGGTCAACCATCAACTCTCTACTCTGCAACACTGTGAATAAAGTTCTTCCTAGCTATACCTCTCCGATTGACTGTGCTAACAAGTTTGTTAACTTTTTCCATGACAAAATTAATAACATTCGTAATAACTTCGTACAAACGACACCTACAGAAGACACTACTACATCCTGTAAATTGTCCTTTTTCACCTCCGTATCTCCAGAAGACGTGACTATGTATATTAAATCCTGCAAATCTAAGACCTGCTCACT